>JAPQRN010000009.1:22166808-22211330 GCA_037367275.1 Coranthus polyacanthus
GGATCGAGAAAATAATACTCTTGGTCAGTGTGATTGCTTCTACATTTGCACTGGAATCGTTTTTGAACTTTTATTAATGTTGATCTTTTATTGTATATAACTAGATATTGATTTATTCAATCGTAGTGTACCAAAGTTGTTTGTTCGGTCCTTACTTATTGTTACACATCTAATAATTGAACTGGCAGATAGGCCTGATGACCAAATGTCTTTTTTTTCTCCTCCCCTATAAACACACACTGTGTTTTTCTTTCTTTCCCTCTATGTCTCTACCTTTCACCTTCTTTATCTAACATGCAGCTGGCTGGTCGTGGGACCAAGGAGAATAAATGTTCTGTAAAAGCTGTCGAGGAGATGCTGGAGTCCATGCAGATCACCATGTCCTAGATGCCCTTGTCGACGCCTTACTCCTTCCCTCCTCACATGTCATTTGGAGCAACATGGCAGCTTAGATAGCCTTGTAATGTGACCAGAACTCAATCTTAAACAGTTTTTTTTTTTTTAATACTTCCAAGTTTGGTTTTGCTCTGATTGAACTTGACATGGACAATGGAAGACATTTGTTTCCCTCAAGTATAAAGATTTCCTCACCAATCTGGAATTTACAACAGCAAATTCTGAGTATTTTTTATTATGTTATTTAACAATTTTCTACCTAATAATAATCTAGACTTTCCCTCAAACTGCACAATCTATTCCCTCCCCGTCAGATTCTGTCTTTAAGGTTCACCTTGCTCTATTACCACTAATTTTTAACACACACCAAGGCTACGACCATGTGACCAGGAAGATGACAAGCTGTATACAGTTGATGCTATTTATAAAGACACTGTGGAGATCCCTGTTCTGTAAATGTAACATCTTTATCTAATAAAACTTTTTTTCTTCAGTCATATCTATTTAAATGTCTTCTAACAGTAGGACTGATTTCAAAATTGAAAATAAATGTTCTTTATGACTGTTTACATTGTGCGGCACTGACACTTATTGACACATTTGAACCTGTTATACGTTTGGATGAAAGACGTGTCGGTATGAAGGCAGTGGTAACAACAAGAGCATAAAAAAGTCCCTCTTCTTTCCCAGTGATTCCGACTGGGAAATCCTGCCTTTCAATTACCCCCGACAGCAGCTGAACCAACTTCAGCACACTGAAGAACACCTCTGTCATTTTAGTTTAGTGAGCTTCATAGAGCGTTGCCAGTAATTAACACGCCACAAGTTGGAAAGAAAATTCTATTCATGAATCTGGGAACATTCATGACAGGCAGGGGAGAAAGACGGAGGCAGCCCCGGTTTCCTCTGCCGTTAGAGCTGTCCACCCTGTTCGCTTGGTTCTGTAATTGTTGAATCTGCATTGATCCAAATGATCATCTTAAGTTGTCACTCACCCGTGCAGGGTCATCTGTTACTTCCATTTCTTTTGTTTATCAAGTCGTGGCAATTGTCTCGTAATTTTACTCTTCAACTGATGGAAAGTTTGAGTGTTGAGTTTATGGTCTTTTTTGGACAGCTTTTAAATTGAGAGAGGTCACCAGCTCAAAGTTGGACGTGTGGAAAGCCATTTTCTCAGGTTTTTAATACTCTCTGGCCTTGGTCAGTGTCTGCATTTGATTTGCCTCACCAATCTGGCGGAACCAATGAAAGCCAGGAGACATTTGAGCATAAACTATAGTTATTTTTACAGGAAAGGGCTCAGGCTAAATGAAGCTCTTTTGAAGACTTGCAGGGTGAAAGCTCTTTGATTTGAAACAGAGTGATTCCTTTTTCTTGTGGGTCCCATGTAAATAGTGCTGCACTTCCTAGGATCATTTATGAACTTGTAAAAGGAGAATAAGGCTTGCCAATCAGTTTGATGCAGTTCATCATTATGAGATGTTGGTATCCAGTGCCAACCATACTGAGGCAATAGTGCCATCTGTAGTCTAGATGAAGAACTTATGAATTTGGGTAAAACCTTTCAAGTCAGAGCTGTATAGCAGCGAGTGACGGTGTGCACCTGGAAGTGGTCTATTACTGTCATGCACCAGGCATCATCTAAACTTAACCTGTATGTAATGTTATTTCTAGCCTGTCTGCAGCTCTGATTTGCTGAGCAAGAAAAAAGTAGTCACGCATCATTGATCAGTCATGAATTTTGATAAATCTTTTCCTTGCGTTCAGCTGTGCTGTCCAAACATATCCTTGTAGAGTCAAGAAAAATAGTCTGTTGGCCCAGACGCTGCTGTACTGTGTACTGTAGAGCCTGAATAAATGTCAGTGTCAGTTCTCACCTCACTGTTTTTCGACACCTCTAGCTACTGACTGCCTTTTCAACCTTTATCCCAGTAGTCCACAGCCTGTGTATGTGTTTGTGTGTACCTGGACGGCAGCGTCAGACCAAAAGACAGAGGAAGGCGAGGAGAGAAGTGCCTAACCCCGATAAGCCTCTGGCTCAGTTTGGTGTGTGTAGGGGATTCACTGTTAGCGCTGCCTATAATCCTGGATTCCCTGGGAGATTAGCTCCTGGAGAGGACTTGCTTGTCCTTGGCTGCTCCACAGTGGCCAGGTTAGCTGAACAGGATGAGCTCAGAGATGATAAGCTTACAGCGGGATATAACCGTGCCTGATCAGCGTATTTATCAAAAGCAGGGGTGATGACGGTGATTTAAAGTCAATCCTCTTTCACAATATAACTTTATACTTCTGCAAAATCAAAGATAGCCCTTTTTTCACATCATCGATCTGTTTTTATTGCGAATGGCATGTATTAAAGGTACATATTAAAGGTAAAGGTGATGTTGCAGATTGGAACCAACCGAATACCCCTTGCCTCACCTTCTCCTTCCAAGTGGGTAGGAAAACCTATGCTGGTAGGTAAAGTCGACGACAAAAAAAGAGTAGGGTCAGTGTTTGGTTCGTCTGTTCTGTGCTACTTCAGAAACATGGCTTACCCCCATGGTAGAGGACCCTAATAATGACAACTATTATTATTTTCTGTTGATTAATTATACACTAATGAAAACATGACCATGAATATTATATTCCATTTCTGCAACTAGATCCTCCTAAATCTTACAAGCTTCACCTTTAACCATCTAGTAGACAGCTCATCAAGATGAAAAGTGCAATAGCAAGATAAATAGAGTGAAAAGATGGGAGGATGGCAGATAAAAGTAGAGGTAGAAAGAGAGGAGGATGAGGGGGAAAAATAGATAAGTGTAACGCTGGAAGGCAAAGGGAGGAGCAAACTTGCTCCGTGATGCTCCCATCCAGAGCAGGGAACTTTTCCCAAGGTGAGGGAGTGAGTGGAAAGGGAGAGCAGGGCTCCAGCTAACTCATCCATCTCTGTCTGGTTTAGGGGGAGACGCTGGGAGTGCTAAAGATGGATGAGGCATGCGGTGCTAAATCCTGCCTTGTCCAGTCACACAACCAGGCCGGTGATGAAATAGTGTTTTGGCTACAAGCAGGGACGGCTCGACCCACTCCCTTTTTTCTGGGAACGGAGATGCAGAAGGAGCAGAGAGTTGGACCAGTGAGGATGGATCACTCAAATAACACCTGACATCACATGTAGAGGAGAGTTGTCAGGAGATTACTGCTCCATTCGCCGTGCAATTGGCCATCACAATCTCGCTTTACATATTCAAAATAATCTGCAACTCATTGTGCCTCTGAGCTTTTGATCCATTTCGATTAGCTTTGAATGTTAACACATGTACACCTTGACACATGCACATTCATTAATGCTGGTGTATTTGCATAGATTTGCTTGACTTGTCACGCCAAATTAAGTTTATTTTCATGATATAGCACATTCATGGAAAATAACGTTTGAGACACATGCACTGATGAAAGACAGGATTCTTGTCTTGGGTAAAGGGCTGAGTTGAGCCAGTACTATTCACAGTGGTGGAAGAAGTATTCAGTATTTAAATAAAAGTACTAATACCACACTTAGAAAATACTGTACTACAAGTATATCTTCCGCATTCAAATGTTAGTCTAAGTATTATCAGCTAAAGTATTGACTGTGCAGTAAAACTGTCCCTGTCAGTGTTTTACTATTATAAGTGATGTTTTTGCATTAATATTATATCTTCATTAATGTATATGTTACATTTTACTGCAGTAGATGTTAAAGGGTGAGCTCATTTGAACTACTTTATATACTGTTGGTTACTTTAATCTACAGCATAGAATCATTTTCTATTGGATCATCACACTTTGTCTCAGTCCTGTGAGAACAATGCATCTCTAAAAAGTCTTTCCATGAGCTCAGAAAGGCAGCTTTGTGACAATGCAATAGATGTATTCTTAAACAATGCATTTAGCTTAAGAAGGAGGAGAATTTTCGCCATCCATAAAGAAACACTTAATCCTTCGGTTGATCACAAACGTTCAAAATCAGCACATTTTTGGAGATGCATATTAAAAATTGTAATCTGAAAAGTAACTGAAGCTGTCAGACAAATGTAGTGGAGTAAAAAGTACAATATTTGCTTCTGAGATGTGTGTTTCCATAAAATGGAAATATTCAAGTAAAACTACAAGTACCTCAAATTTGTTCTTAAGTACAGCACTTGAGTAAAAGTATATAATTTCATTCCACCACTACTCATTCATTCATCCTACATTGTAAAGTAAAGGCATGTTTACTGCATACTGATAAGACAGTATGACTGCTATGTGTGAAGGGGGAGATTTGTGTTGCGTAATAAAAATGCCAGCATTGCATTCTGTATGACACGTCATCTGGCAAAGTTTTCTTCCATCTTTTTTTTTTTTTTCTTCTTTTCTTCTGGTCATTGCACAATGTCTCCTTGTTGATCCCGGCTTATATTCCCCCCCCACACACACAATTGCACCAGCATGAATGCAACATAATTTTTTTCTCCAAGGGTATTGTTGCTGGGAAATAATTTCCTCTCAACGCAAGAGAACATCCCTGAGCAAAGCATGTGAGCATGTGAGAAAGAGAGAGGGAGAGAATTTGTGGTTATGAAAGTGTGATTATGAACATGCAGACAATGTGCAGGCATGCCTTTATGTCAGCTTGAGTTTGAGTGTGCATGTGAGTGAGTGTATCTGAGACTATGTGGTAATTTCAACAATATGAAGAGCTTTTGCCCGTGGAATTAAAACTATTGGCTTCAGGCAGTGCTTGTACTCCTAAGCCTCTTGACCAGGAGGCTCCAGACTGCTGCGATCTTCTTCCAGAGGATATTCTGTGGCCTCCACAGGCCTTTCTGGTTGTTGCGCCGGCTTCTCAGCTCCAGGCTTTCTGGCAGAAGCCTCGGCTGTGCACATGTTGAGGCTGCATCCTGTCTGCAAATTCTGTCACAGTGTAGGGCATGTGTCAAATCAGAGAGGGGCAAGTTGCTGGCTCCAAAAGATAGTTGTTCTTTCCAGCCCAGGCTTCCCAGACCGCAAATCCCCATCTCGAAGTGTCTTCTCAGCCAGAATGCTCAGGCCTACCCCACACAAGGCCCACGGCCTAATTACAAAAGGAGGGAAAACCAGAATTGGCTACTGACTGAGCTTCCTGGGTGAATGTTAATGGCAACCACAAAGGGATATTTGTTACCCTGGGAGAGATGCAACACAGTCTGGGAGTATGTACAAGTAGGGGAGGCTTCGTGTTGTACAGACAAAGCTTTACATAGATTTATGAACACAAACAAGCTATAACGTGTTCTTTTATTCCATAGGCACTCAGAGACATCTCATCTGTGTCTGCACTGACATAATACCATCCAGGAATGATAAACACTATTTCATTACGGTGCTAGAGTCAAAGGAGTTCCACGGCACTGTGCCAAACCTCATTCCAACTGGGAACAATGGGAAACATATTCCTTCGCATTAGAGCTTTGATGTGCAAACACTTCCTTCTCTGGATTTTGATTACCCACATTCCATACTGTAGATCTTGACTCAGCATCGCCAAATGTCTCTACCTGCTCCAGGCTAAGATCCACACTTTAATACCAAAGTATTTTGCTCCAGCTCCATGTTTTCTTTTTTTTTTTTTTTTTTTTTCAGTAATCTCCAACAATATCGTTATTAATCACATCCATATGTGCTCATAAGCGCTGCAGCCATGCATGGTTTAATTTATCAGTTGGCTGGTTCTTCAATCCTCATGGTAGCTATTTGTCTCCTCCATTGTCTCTGGGGTGGCTGGTCACTGTTAATTTCCCCAACTATGATAACTGGCAAACATGGAGGGGTTTAAAAACACAAGGATCCCCAGTGAAAAGCCTGACTCAGCCTGGTGTTGTTTTATATGTGTAAATTATGGCATCAGCGAGAGACTCAGGCTTCCATCTGCAGGACATACTGACATGCAATGTGGTCTGTCTACTTGCTTTGACTGAATCCACTTCCCACTGTTCACTTGCCGTCTCCTTTTGTAGTACGGTAAGGTTACAGTATTACATCCTTTCTCACATATATCCAGTCAAGACCCATCATTCCTTTTCTCAGTGACATGATTTGTAATAGACACGAAAACATACAGTACAACGTCTGTTGTGGAAGATAAGGGGAATTTTAGTAGCCTTTCGTCGTGGATAGGAATGAACTCTACCATGTTATTGCCACGTACAATTTTATGTGCGGTCACGTACACACATATACACCAATGAATACTCATGTCACACGCGCACATTCTCGTCAGTGTAAACTTGGCAGGCTAGTGATGCTACCATCTGCTTGTGGGGAGAGGGATATGGCAGGCGGACGACCACAAACAGCCAAGGTAATAGTGATGGGTTCCACTCAGTCTCTATCTCCCAGACAGCAGTAGACTCCTCATTCCACAGCGTTGGCCTTTGTACAACATGGGCCACGGCACAACGACAAAGTGCTTCTCCAGTTCGCTGGCAGCTACTGTAACATTTCTCAGACATTTACGTAGTTTTGTGTAAACCAAAGTCCAAACAGAATCTCTTATTCATACAGTCTTTACCCATGTAAATCTTGGAAACAGTTTCCGCCTGTACTTCCAGGTAGGGATTTTTAAATAAATGCTAATTGGGAGAGTTCTGTTTGTAAAAGATTCTTTGGTCTTGGAGTCACATAAAGTAAGAAATAGTAAAGTACAACACTCGGAGAGAAAGCTTGAATTGAGCGGTATAGCCAAGAGACTAATAGAAAAACAGAAAAACAAAATAAAAGAACTCAGTTTATGAGTTGGGTCCTCAACCAAATGAATAGTTAGAATCCCTGCCAGAGTATAAAAGGCTTAGGCTTCAAATCCATTACCTATGGCAGCATTTTAATGGACACTTTGTTCATCTGGACTGCAGAAAACTCTTAATTATGTATTTCTCTATTTCAGGAACACTAAAACAACCAGATATTCATAGACCCACTAATGATACTTGTTAAATCTAGTTTTGAATGATCACATTAAAGTTGAACTTTCAGGCGTTCATCCAACTTCATGGTTCTGCAGTCTAATATACAGTAGGTGTAAATTTTCTCATATAAATCATTGCATTTCCTATATTAAATGACACAGTTGATCGGCTAAATTGCGGTTGCCCTCGTGACCTTCCCTCAGTATTAGTGTTGGCTAAAGTTTGCAAGTTTTTCTTCGCTTTCTACTGAGCCAAACCATAGAGTCTAATTTCACCACATATTCCTCTTAGGTCAAAGTAGACCCTTTCACATGAAAACACATTATGTAGGTGCTGCATGGAGGATTTCCACAGTCTGTCTTATTGTAGTTAACTGTAACACATTCGACATTGCAGATTGTATTGCACTTTGCAAAAAGCATAATGCATTCCAATCAATATTGGCTTAGATCCACTTTGTCCATTTTTAATTATTAATCAGTTTTGCATCAAAAGCAGCAGTGAAGACGTATTTGAATATGCTAAGGAGGGAGAAGAAAAACATTCTTTTGGTTGTTTGTGATCGGTGGATAATGACGTTTAGAAGAGTTCTTCCACAGGTTATATTTAAAGATTTTTGAAGTATTTTTCCAATAAATTGCACAGATTTAAGATTCAAGGCCTGTCTTTTCAAGTAATATTATCGTACAGCATTTAGGTAGAATTACTAAAGTGACACTGCTATGGATATTGTAGCTATGTATCAGCACATCCAGGGGAGCGTCAACAACACTGCACCGAACAGAAAGACGAGATCAGGTTCTTCTTTAAGCTATCAAATTCTGCAAGGTCCAATAAAGTTTACCTTCTCTTTGACGACCGAGACACTTTAGTCCAGCTCAATAATCTCAATTGCCACTGCCTGCTCACATTAAGCCCAATGTATCGTACAGCAATGTAACACTAAAGATCTGAATAAGTAATACATATCACATGCTGAACGATGCTTACTCGTCAGAAGGGTAACATTACCTTTGTGGTGACTGTTTGTCAATAATTGCTCTGTTTATACCTCTGGAAAGTTTCTGCAAGAATTTTCTCCCCTCTGGAAAATAATCATTGATGCAAATTTGTTTTGTTGTGGAGGCTATGATTCAGTCCAACATCGAGACCGGTCCGGTTTCCTTACAGCCCAAATTGGGCTATTTTTCCTCCGAGAGGTCTCAGCGAGTGGGATTAAAAAACCAAAACTATTAAGTTCCTTGACTGAGAGCATTACTGTTTTGCCCTTGTGCGTCAACACTCTTATGGTTCTTATTTTCTTTTGATACATTGTTGGAGTGTTATCAAGCCCTTAAAGCGGTAGAGCCTGGAAGTCTACCTGAGTGTGCCGTGGGCATACTTGAACCAGAAAAGACAAAGTTCCTTTTTCCTCTCCCAAATCACAATTAGAACTGACAGTTGCATAATCTTGGATTGTGGTATATCTACATCAGAAAAGCTCAATTGAAAGTATTGCTTTGTCAGACCATCTGCGAGTAAACAAGGAATGGGTTGGTCTTAGTTGCTAAAGGAACACGGTTGACTATTTCTTCCGCGGATGAAATGAACTCATTGTGGTTTATAGGGACCTGTGCTGGTCTCTCAGGGCTTGGGCTGCTCTCTGAAGATTGATGAGTCAGGTTTAATCCTATACACCCCATCCCACAGTCACCACCATCATTCAAAATGACAGATGACGGGCTGCTATTTTAGGTACATTTTGCTGTAATAAGTAACTCTCCTTGGTAATACCTGCATCATTTCTTAAGCTCAAGCTACTACTGCTGTTGTTACTGCTGTTGTTACTGTTTTTGCGACTGTCCCGTTTCAAAATAAGAGCCATAAGTGTTACGTAGTCCCAACTCCTTTTGTAGGATTGGATTGAACGTTTCTCGTCTGTCAGCAGCAGGAAAGCAAACGGTCTATCATCAAGAGGCAGAGAAGCAGTGATTTGTTCATGGCTGTTCAGTCCAGCCTATACCAAATCATCCAGAACAGATGTCCTGATCCAGCTTGCTGGCATCTCAGCCCACCCTCCTCTCTCCTCGCTGGCCAGCTATGGAGTCTGGGAATCAGGGATGCTGTCACTCATCATCAGCCAGTCAAGTGGGAAGCCAGAGCTTTATATGGATGCCGAAGTGGAGAGGGTTGGGATGACAACAAGCCAGTGGCTGTGAATCCCCAGCTGCTGGTACTGTTATTTTTAGTTGTAGGAAAAAATGCACAGCAGTGGTAACAGTAGCACTGCTGAATATGAATACAAACTGTAGTGTCACAGGAAAATATCATATATTGGAGGCCTTTTTCCAAAACATTTTGACCAAGAGCACACTTCTCTTCTATGCATATCTGTACTCACACACATGCATGATTACACATAGTCCCAACAGGAAGCTGGTCCAGTTAAACAGCCATGAAGCAACTTCAGAGAAAAAGTTTGAACCTAAACCTAATTCATAATAAGTTTTTCCTATTGCTTTTGAGGCTTTTTTGCAGCAACAAGGAGTACTACAGACACTATTGTTGGCCTGAAGGTTTCCATGTCTCACCACATAGTGTCATCAGCTGCTAAGTATCAGTAAGACGAGACCACTCATGTGCCAACAAGTGAGGCGTATTGGAGACCACCTCCGTCACTAACTAAAGAGAGAGGAAAGAGACACAAAAAATACACCGGTGATAATAGGATATATCCATATTTTTGCGCTGTAAGTATCTACGTGAACTTACATGTTAGTAACATGTCAGTTACAACACTTTTTTATATGTGTAACATCTAAGTAGCTTATTTACAACCACTTGTTTGAGAATAATTTTGGTTCCTACGTGTGCAGTTGTTTGCGGTGGGAAAGGTGTGACTGAGACAGTCTGTGATGTGCGCTGCTAAGAGTAAGGAGTACAGTTGAGTGTATACTGTCCTGATGCGTTGGTGTTCAGATTATTCAGAGAGAAATGTAGCTTGCATGTCACCAAATAGTCTGTTGAACACTACCCACTGAGACAATATCATTGTTTTTAAAACAGGAGTAAAGGAGAAGTTAAAGATACCAAATAGAAGAGATGAGAATGTATGAAAGAAAAACCAGCAAGTTATTTCAACAGCAAATAGAAGAAACACATGCAAGTAACTCAGTCATTCATATTCATATCATAGGCAAGGTATGAGATAAACCAATAAAGCATTGACGATTTTATTTTTCCTAAAAATGAATGTTTGATTTGGACATAGCAATATAGGCTGTGAGAACATGTAAAAAAAAAATTTTAAAAAAAAATGCTGGACTCACATCCTGACCACACAGAAAAATCAATTAAACAGCTGTCATAGCCCTTTAATAAATCTCATGGCTCAATACAGGGAGTGTCGAAGTCCTGTCTGAGCATCCAGCATGATTTTACTGCCATTCTGTTGACATGTTCTCTACTGACACTTTGAGTCAACACCAGTCCACACTGTAGTCATATATTCTCAAAAAACACCATTTTTCTGAGAATCGGAGCACAGAGGTGATTTTTGCGACCATTTAAGCAATGTTCTTTCTGCAGCGTGTTTTCGCAGAAAGTGCTGATCGACTGACAAAACCATAGGCCACGATTAACCTCATACACCCTTGGATCTAAACACTTTCACTAGGCTTTCTTTACTGAGGCTTGGCAGATGCGTCACAAACATAATGAACACAGTGTGATCATGGTAGTCCTACAAACAGATTTGGAATTTTTCTTTCGCTAATAACTGTAACATTTAAATGATGGATAAGGAGAGAAATCACAATTGTGGTAAGAACATACCACAGACCAGAACATAAATCTGTGTGGCTTGATATCTTGCTGTGAATATATGAGATGAACATGTGCCACTGGCTGATATTTGGCTTGAATATAACATTGTTTTGCACCAAAGGCCAGTCAAGAGCAAGTAAACAGTTGATCTGACCATATGTTCTGATGTAACAGGTGGATGGAGACTAAACAAAAGTTGATGTGTTGCACTGTATTGATGATTGAACATGATTGAACATGTTAGAGTTGAAATCGGAACGTTCAGCTGTGAGACTTTTGATGGACAACTTACACGTTTTCTTGCCCCTGGAGATTCCCCCAGAACGGAGGATCTCCCATTAGGTGTCTTGAGAAAAAAGTAGCTAATGAACAGAGTCTGTGGTGGATAGCAGGGCTGGAGCGAGTTGACCTGCTCCAGTTGTGTGGAATCTGTGAGAATGTACTCAGAGTCTCCATGTCAAATTTGACTCCTGGAGAGCGCTTGGCTCAATTGCGAAAGGCCCTGAGTTGCTAAACAGAGCCATTAGTGTTGGGCAGACGAGTGGTCTGGCCTGAGGGCCTTGCTGAGCAGCAGGGGTCCTGTGGTAGGAAGTCGTGGTCTGAAGGAGGCAGGCGAGGGGCTTGGGAAGCGTGAAGCCCAATACACATGGCCTGCTGGCTGGACAGAGTACCAAAGAGATAGGATGTCTGGGAAAATATGTGGATATTTTGGATTCATCACATTTAGAGACCACAAGACACAGAATCTCACTATCTGTCTTTCCACAGCAGTCTCCTGACAAGCAGAACCAGGGAATCTCTTTTGTATAGTATGTAAATCTTATTTCATCCTCTCATCTTTGCTTTTTTTTTGACATTTTTTTTTTCTTTTCAGGACTGGAGGAGAGAAATGGGAATTGTGCTGTATGTTTTGTATAACATCCAGCAGTATATGTGCCCTTCAATGAACGGTTGAATTTATCAAGTGTAAATACAGTCTCAGCGGTCAATTCACAACCTTTCCTGTTTATTTGAATATTAGAACCAACCACAGAGTCTTATTGAAAATGGCCTGGCTGCTAAAATAAAATCTACAGTATGTATTGTATATCATCCAGCAGTATATGTGAGTACATTAAACTGATTGATGAAGTGCACATACAGTCTCAGGACAGCACAGAACTGGTCAGGGCCTCGGGGCCGGAATCAGCCGGCGGACCATCTCAATCTGGCCTGCAACATCCTCAAAGGAAATCGAAATGACGTCCCCAAAAACTCTTTTTCATCAGCATTATGCTAATGAACCTTACGGAACATAACTACAATGAGTCTGTCTATATTTAGATCGGACTAAAACGGGGCTTGAGTTGACACGCTTGCCTCAAGTAACAGGTTAGTAACTTCAGCGGTTTGACGACAGAATCAGAGTTAGGATGAACAATGAAAGTTGACTCTTAAGCTTATAGTTTTATCTAAGAGTGAACATCTATATATTTTGACACAAGCGTCGGTTCAAAGGTAGTATATTTGATATGCCAAGAGATTGAACCATCCAACAATGAGCCATGAGAGTTAGCTACAGTATATGTTGTCACACAAGCTCTTGAAACAGAGCCAGCCTTTCTCTGATGGTACATTTTTGAAAGCCTGTTGACATTTATAACATCATGCAATGTGTTTCATTTAAAAGTGTATACTGCATTTAAGTGGACTGTAAGTAATCACATACAGCTCATACAACACACATACAACTGTAACAGAGTTAACATTTTCTAACAGAGAATTCCCAGGCCTTCTGGCTAACAGTTCAATGCAAAGCAATCTGCCATCATGGCTAACATAAGTTTAATATAATTAACATAATTCAATTTGGTTATCAAGTGAGTCCCTTCCCTTACTTTGTCCCCATCATTGCGATCCTCTGGAAAAAAAAAGTTCCTGTTAATGGGAACATTAGAACCCACCAGCGTATTTTTAAAAATGGCTTGGCTGCTATTGAATATTTGAAAAATGGTATTTCATCGTTGTTTGCAGACTCATGATCAATTGACTTTGGCTGGACACCAGGAAAAAAGGCAAAAATAAAATTTAGAGATTTTTTTCTAAATATGCAGATGTAAGCCATTTTCAGTCGGTATTGTCACTGTGCCGTTCCATCAGAATAAATCTGGACTCAGTTTCTACTTTATCATGGTCTGCAGTATATGAGTAAGCTATTTGGTGCAAATTTGTGTGTGATCATAACTGAGTAGTACTTAATATAATATCCAATATCTGATGTTTTTTGTAGATCAGAAACATACAGATGGGATGGTTTCCCATTTATTCTAGTGGGTCTCTGACTTTTGGTTTGTGGTTTTTATGTATGAGCTGTGGGTCTGAACAGAATCTGCACTTGTTTTGCAGAGGCGGTTATCACTTCAAACACAGACCAAATCTTTCTGCATCCAGGAGGATGGATCCAGTTTTTTACCTGTGGTTGATTTTATTTCCAACGCTAGTGAAATCCCACAAACCTAAGGACATAAAAGCCAACTGCTAATTTGTTTACTTTCAACAGCTCAGTTCCCTTTCATGTGATCTTTGAGTTTGGGGGAGTTCTGGCACCTGCTGGGGGGTTTTTCTTTGAGGTAAGGGTCAGCCAGATTGTACTCATCACCCCATGCTGGACTGGATGGGGGGAAAAACTCAAGCTGTGGTTCTGTATATGTGGAGCACTGAAACACTGATATCTTTGGAAACCACTGTGGAGAGAATTAAGGTGGTGCCATGTATCAAATCCTCATCGATTTTATTATTACATCAGTCTTCCTGATTGTTCATTGTCATCTCATGATGAATGTCCAACCATTCGCCTGTGCGCACACACACATACACACACTTATATAATAATTCAAAATCGCTGAGTGAATAAAGCTGCCCTGAAGTGTATCTCTACATTTAACAAATCAAATCAGTGGAATTAGCCCAGGAAGCAGTGTATAAAGTGAAACATCCAGGGCCTTTGGGAGATGACTGAATTGACTTACTCCCGCCCTTCCACCCCTACTCTGCCCTCTTGCTGTCCCCAAGAAGACAAGGAACATCTGAAGATGATCAAGGAGGGCATATCCAAACGCTTTCTTGAAGGGGCCCAACTTATGCAGCTACAGTATGATGGGGCAGGTCATCATAACTGTGGGGTCTTGGCAGGATGACTCATGCTGGGTTATATATTGGTCACAGCAGGGCTTCCGTTCTGGAGTTCGCCACACTTCTCAGAGGATCATCTTCCCAACCACCATAGGGCTAAATTCCACATGTGCGTGTAAACTTGTGTTACTTTTACGTATAGCGGGGGGTTGAGCAGAGACGGATCAGCAGGTGTTATGTGTTACTTAAAAACGAAGATGCCTTTCCCTCACAACGTGAGACAGATTAATGGTTCGGGGCAACAAAAAAGAAAGGACCAAAAAGGACAAACGTCAGAAATAAACAAGCTCGAGGTGGTACACATGCTTGCAGATGTAGAGGACATGTGAACTTTAATAACCCTGAAGATGTTTTGGCTGTTTTCATGTGTACTTTGGCACTTCTGTAACCGAACCAAATCCTCACTGGACACATAACGATGAACATAAGCAAAGAACATCCTCGTGGGTATACTTTATTTTCAAACTGACCTCAGAGCATTCGATCTGAGCTGGCTTCTGATCAGCTTCAAACTGCCATCGGTTCATTGTTAGTATTCAAGACATTAGTATAATTTCTGTCTTCTCAGGGGAAGGACCACTTGCTTAAATCACTTCAAATCAGATGATGTACCACTTACTGGATATAATACACAGATGTGTTTTGGTCTGCTGGCTTCACCATGGGATGAGACTGCAGCTCATCGGATGAGTCACCCTTCAAAAACATCAATGAAATCTTCATTTTAATACTGGCATCCCTCAGATTTCTAATCTATTTCCATTCTACTGGCAGGAGATTTGTTTTGTCCCTGTTGTCGTATTTGCAGTAAAAATGGGAGCGGCACCAAGGACATAAACTCAGCACATTTCAACAGCATCAAACTCACTTATATTCTCATTTTATGGGTAAATATTCAGCATTAAAAACCTCACTTTAGTAAAAGTACATAAAGTATGAAAGTATTATGAGGCTTATGCTCATATGAAAAGTAAAAGTAGTCACTGTGCAGTAAAATGATCTCTGTCAGTGTTTTACTATTGTGTATAATGTTTTTTATTTAATATTACTGCTGCATCATGGTTAACGCTGAGCTCATTTGAAGTTATTAATATACTCTTGAGTGGTTTAATATACAGCAGTGCATCATAATATGTTTATAGCATTGCTGTCCAGTGAGAACCACGTACCTCCTGTTAATCCAAGAGGGTTTTTAAAGAGTTCATTATATCTTAAGGAGGAGGGGCATTTTCTCATCTCATAAAGCAACATTTAATCCTTTGATTCATCGCAAACATTCAAAATAAACACATTTGGAGATGTGCGGATTTCGCTGGAAAAGAAGGGTATGAAAAATGATATCAATGTAGCAGAAAAGTCCCTCAAATTTGTACTGTTATTTGTGTATAAAGTAACAAGTAACTAAAGCTGCCAGACAAATGCAGTGGAGTACAAAGTGCAATATTTGTCTCTGAGATATAGTGGAGTAGAAGTATAAAGTTGCATAAAATGAAAATACTCAAGTATGGTATAAGTATCTCAAAGTTGCGCTTAAGGAGTATTTGTGTTAGAGACCACTCTGGAAAATTTATATAGAGCAGGGAGAGGAGTTCCAGTCTATTTATGTTCAAATTTTATTGAAAGAGGAGTCATATTGTTCTTAGAGTACACGCTGCACTAGCACGCTGTATTCTCTCGAAGTGATTACCATTTTGTCACTCATTAATCTTTACTGGCTTAATATATTGGCTGCATAGCACCAATATAGAGGTACTATAGTTGGAGTGTCCTCTGAAACTCTGCCGTTCTATACATTTTGTCATCCCTGTAGCTTCGACTATAACATCCTGCCTTCAACGCTTTAGGATTTATGGAGGAGCCATGCTAACATCCACGAGAGGTTTATGAACCCCAGTAAAATGTTATTTTGTTCAGTCTTCCAAATGGTCAGACCACAAACCATCCAATCGTGGCATTAACAGTCAGTATTGACCTGTTTTTCTGCTGTGGCCTGCTCCCATGGCATCCAGTCAAGACTCTGAAGACAGGCCTCCAGCCCAAACCTTAGCTTAGAAGGAGAGCACAGACTGAGCCAAGCACTTCTTATTCTACAATAGTCCAGAAAATTTGAACATCTTCCATGGCCTTTTATTGGTTCGGGCCCTTTGGACTATTGATCACAGCATCAAACGTTGAAGTTTCTTGGACGTGTTCGTGTGAACCAAGGATCACATGAGGTCAGATATTTTCAAACATTCCATGTGGTGTTTGCCATGTGTGTTTGTCTGTGATAAAATCTTTGTTCGATATGCTTTATGGAGGGGATGTTTATTCTGACTGAGGTGAATCTGGATATCAGCAGACATCTTGGCTAACCTGCTGAGTTTTATGATTTTAACATTGAACAGAAGATTGAACTCTATAAAGTTCTCAGAATATTATATTTCATTAATAGTAACTTGTGCACCGGGTATCATTATTTAATTTAAACTATCAGATTGGAAAACAGAAATGACATATTTATCTTGTCAATTTTAAATCCTGCATGAGTTTCAAAGTTATTGATGTTGCTTTTACCCATTGTTATTGTCTTACTTTTGCAGACGTTGATACTTACTTTGAAACCACACAGAATGATGAACTTTTACTTATGATTGAAAATGACATGTCCCATGTCTCTATACACATAATTTCCGATCATCAGGTACTATGATCTATGTGGTTATTTACAAAGTCACACTTGGCAGTATTTTCCTACCTCAGGTTATTGGCGAGCAAGCCCTCTGTTATACTGTACCTACCTCTGAGTGAACAAATGTTACATAATAAATTAAGATTTACTAGCGTTTTTAACTTGGGGAAATCTAAATGTCTATTTTAGTCCGACTCAGCTAGTACCAAAAATACCACATTCACTGTTATCATTTCAAATGAGCGATAAATCCTATGACAATCCTGTGAGTGCGGTGTCCTAAAATTTGGCAGAAAGACTGCAAACTCTTAAACTGTACAAGTGAGAAATACATTTTCCCACCACAAAAGGATTACATGTAGGGGACATGACTAGAAACAGGCCGTGGTTTGACATAGAAATAGCACAGTGGAAAGTAAGGCTATTGTGGTTCGGGTGGTGGAGGGCTATTTACTTTGCCTTCAACTGCAGTGACCCAGGTTCACTTCGCAACTCATAACAAGAGGTCTTCTATAAAAGTGGTTTTAATTTTATTAATAGTTTGTTATCATTAAACACTAGTACCCTATTCTTAACCAATGTTTAGCTGCTTGGCCAAAGCATCCCATTCTGATGTGACCAAGACCAAAGTCTTTTTTTTGAAAGGCTCATTTAAACAAATTCTGACATGATTGCTTGATGATTGATTTGCGTGGTTTGTGTCATTAAATTAAAACACCTTTCCCATGTCATGGGTCATTAACTTTTATGCCCTTTGTATAGACTGGCGGAAAAGAAAAAGAACTTACTGTATTGTGGTAGCACTGAAATGATGACATGTCACATCATCAATAAAGACACGTCATGATGAAAGACTTGTGGCAGGGTGTCTGGTTAGGATTGATCCTTTTATAATAGTAAGGAATCAAAATTTATCAACAAAGGTGCAGTACTTGACCAGCCCATCGACCAAAACTGTCATCCCAAGAAAAAATGTTGCCTCTTGACTTGAGAAATCACAGTTTGCCTCCTGTTACTCACCAACAGTGTGTGCCAGTATCTTTTCAACATGATGGCTTTTGTTCCCATAACCAAGAAGTTATTTTCGCCCACAGACGCCCACAACTGTAACAGGTAATTTGTCATATATTTTGGAATACTTGTTAGACAGCAATTGCCATGTATTATATCAAAATGTCCCGCAGAGCGACACTGAGCTCCAACTTGCTCTGTAACTTTGGAATACGTTGCATTTTATTCAAACATACACCTGCATAATGGCTTGCATTATCACTGATACTGCACAGCTGCCTCCTAACATGTTTCTCACATTTGGCACAGCGAGAGTGAGGTTACTCCTTGGAAACATTGCTGCCATGGTCACACACACTGTGACAAGTACATTTCCATGTGTTCTCTCCTCAAAGCAATGAATCAATCAAGCTTACATGCAATAAAAGCAAAAAGGGGGTGTGATTATTATTGCACTAAATACTATGTTGTCAGAGTGCCATTTTTTTTGCTCTGCTGCGTCTTTTACTGCTGGTTACAGATGAGTGTTTTATGGCCCCATGGCCCCATGGCCCCTAACGTAAAGTCTTGATGCAGTAATGGGGCCCTCACATTCCCGTAAGACTGCTTTTTAAACAGACTGACATTGTAATTATGCCTGGCAAAGGGCTGTGATGCAGCATAAAGCTGTGTGGCTATCTTCATGTAGCATGTGTAAAAACTTCTCCCGGAAGTTTGGGGCCAGATGACTGCGAGAAAGACCTCTGCACCAGAGGTCACACGACCCTCAGTGATGGCTTGGCCAGTGAAAACCATCCTACTTGGGCTTTTTTAAGATTCTGAAATAACAATGGGAAATAATGGAGGCGCCAGGCCGCAGCCCACGATAAGCTGGACACACCTAGTGCAGCGTTCAACTGACGCTCAGCACCCTACTCACACTCTCATCGTTAAGAAAAGAGTAAAAGCAAAGAGGACGACTAGAGAGGGGAGTACGTGAGTTATTAGGTGGCTGATTGCACCCTGCTTGGAGACCCTGGCCTGAGCGGAGGTCCGAAGAGTGAGGTCATCCAGACAGAGGGCAGGATTTTACACGCTAGCGGCCGTCTCTGTGGGCGGTGCACAGCGAGGATGGAGGCCAACCTATTAGCTGTCATACTTGTGCCCACATATTGAATTTCTGTGAAATAATATTTGAGTTTCCTGGTGGCTTTTCTTGCCCAGTGTTTGGTCCAGAATGTTCGCTTGGCCCCACAACCCATGAGAAGCATGTGAAAATATCAAAGATAGTGCCTCAAAACCAAGGAGAATGTGTAACAATACCCAGAGGCCAAACTCGTGTTTCCTTCTATTTCATCTCCTGCATTTCTCTGCTGCCTGACAGTTTGATTTATCTGTAATTTATTCTGAAATGACAGCACCGAAAGAATTTATTGTGTTTTCTAAGTGAAATAAACCATGTCAGGATGATTGGTGAAAATTATAAATGTCTTTCATAAGAAGTAAGTTAGGAATAATATATGCCTGACTGCAGGGCTTCTACCATTGTGTAAACTTTCAGCATGGCTCTTGTTCTCTTGCATTTAAGAATTGTTTATGAGGAGAATAAAGTGTTAGCAAGGCACTAAAGGTGATCTATGATAAAACTTCTTGTGAGTCAGAGGCCTAATGGAGGAGGCGCTTTTTATGTCTGTTATCAGACAGCCTTAGCCAGTCGTGTCTCGTCTTACTTACACTGATTAGATTCAAGAAAGTGACATTATGTCTGAAATGAGTGTGCCTCTTTACCTTTACAACTTACAAGAAACTACAGAGCACACCCAGGGGTCACTCTGCAGTAAATTATAGTCACTTCAGCAGCTGAGAGCTGCAGTATTGCACCTATAAGTGATGAAGATGATTGAGCTTCTCCCATGTGCAATGAGTCTTACTGAAGCAAATGTCATGTTCTTCACACTGCAGCAGTGATCTTCTTATACTGTCCTCATTTTGAGATGTGTGCACCAGCTGACCATGCATTCAAAGTGACAGAACACAGTCAGTCCTGTAAATAACCAAACAGGAAATTTATTAGGACCTGCAACAAACCACAGGGAAAGGGAATTTCACACCTGATCATATTCAAATACTAGCTTTTGTTTTCAAATTCATGCTAATCAGTGGAATGTAACTATTGTACTTAACTATTGCATTGTACTTAAGTACAAACATTGCAGGTACTTGTACTTTACTTGAGTATTTTCATCATTTTATGCAACTACAAACTACATCTCAGAGGCAAATATTGAACTTTTAACTCCACTACATTTGTCTTACAGCTTTAGTTACTTTTCAGGTCATAATTTTCCCTTCTTGTCCAGTGAAAACCACGTATCTCTAAATATGCTTTGAATGTTTGTGATAAAGTCAAGGATGATGTTTTCCTTTATGACCTGAGAATTTTCCCCAAAACCCTCATAGATTAGCAGAAAAATGCATTGCAACTATCCCAGAGTATATAAAGGACTTCAGATGAGCTCAGCCTTAAACATGTGCAGTAAAATGCAACATACACATTAACGCAGCAGTAATATTGATTCACTGATGATCACTGATGTGTTGACTTCATACAAGCTTCTCATCGTGATCAATGTCTGCACGTCTTTCCTTTCAAATCCGATAACATTTTTAACAGTAATATCACCAGGTCTAAAGCATAAAATAACAGTTAACAGTGTGCAGCTATGTGAATCGCAGTTCCCAGTTACATTTCTTTCAAGCAACTTTAATTATCTATTCATGTAATTCATGTACCTGAATTAAGTACCATAAAATGTTAACATATTTTTCCTTTTAATGCTGCTTAATTAGCTTCTTATTTATTGATGGCAAGATTATTCCTGAAACATGGTTCTGATTTGGCTCATTTGACAAAGTACCAACACACAGCAGATGGACCTCACCCCCTACTCAGTAAGAGTATAATGGGAATTACCACATTTCTGACTGTCTGACTGTGAAAACAGTCATGGTTAGCAGTCATACCAGAACAATAGCAAACCTCCACAGTTATAAATCTGCCTCAGAGGCAACAGAGGCACTGGCACGAACGCAGCCACTGCAGCTGAATAAAAACGGAACACCGTCAAGGTCACAGTGCCACAATCCACTCAAACACATTGCTATGGGAAGCGGGAGATGTTGAAACAGATGTTTTTCATATTGGCTTTGTGGCATAGAGTTGATGAGTGCTCTGTTACATTAGCGCAGCATGCTGTGCTGCTGTAGGAATCGCATTCAATTTCATCCCTCCCTAATTACTCACAATAAGCTCTTGCTCTCTTTGCGTCGATTTACACGGATCCCTCCGAGGAGCCGCACTGCCGCCCTGTAACCTGCACAGAGGTAATGTTAGTGTGTTTTGGTATCCTCCAAAGGTCTATTAAAAGGCCCCTTCAACAACATCATTTAGACAATTTACATTTGTGAATCAGGAGCGAAGCAGCAGCATGTGTTTCATTTTTTTTTTGAGCACAAACCTTTCCCAAGAGGAATAGAAGTGGAAAGAAAACACCGAAACCCAAAATAAATAGTCTTTTATGATTAGCTTTATTGACCTGAAGCGGAGGTGGGAATATTTCCGACCTGGACATTGTCAGAACCTCCTGGCCCTTGATTGCCAGGATATTTTATATTTGTGCTGCCGTGCCCTCGTTGCACCTGGCTATATAAATAAGACAGGATTTGTGCTGAGATTGTTAATGATGTTTGGAAGCATGGTATGGCCATGAAAGCCATAAAGTAATAAATAATGAAAAATTCTAATCCAAAGTACGCACTCTCGTGTGAAAGGATCTGACATTGTCCAACCCTGTGTGCATGTCCTCTGTCTCCTTTCCATAGCTCTTTTCTCTCACAAATGCACACACTCACTGTGCTTTCCCAGTCTGGGAATGAGAATGGACATGCATTTAATGATATTAAATAGAGTCCAAAAACGGGCTGTCTCCGTTAACCTGTATCTCTATCCCACCCTCTGGTTTCAATGATAAAGCCGCTTGCTGCTTTTAATGCAGAGAGGTCAGGGAACAGCCACCGTCCCAAACAGAGACAAAGGGCTCATATTATATAAAATACGTTCAGTTATTTAACCTGTGCCCAGACAATTTTAATAGAAACTTCCTTTGCTTCCCAGGAAATATCCCATTTAATTTTAATGTAAGAAATACACACAACGACTAGACACACACTGGTTATTAATTTAATGTTTAATGTTTAATAACAGCATTCATTTCTGTGTTGGAAGCACTAACGAAAGACTCCTAGGTCTCTTCGAGGAAGATTATCCTTTCGTGTTTTTACATTAAACTGCCTTGGGTGTTTATTCAGAAATGAAACTAAACTTGCGTCACTTCATGTTGCAAGGTGCCTGTCTGAATCAGCTACAGCCAGATTATCGGTGAAGTGCAGCAAAGAATTAAGGAAAACTGAGAAAATGGTGAAATAAATAGAGTTAGTGATGACCACTTTAGCACAACACACACACAGACACAAAGAAACAACGTAGCGGCGCAGTGGAAAATCTGCTGTCATTTGGTATCATTTTCTGAATCCTGTCTGGCCAGTTTTTTGAACACTAGGCCAATGGAAACAAGTGCTACTCCGGACTCCCACAGATCTCAATACTGCTGTGCTTTTCGAAATAAAACAGGCCGTAACTGCGACTAACCAACCTATCATCTTCATATAATATTACACGTTCTCTTTATCAAGTACATTTGCAGTAAGCTTGAGTGACTCATCATTTTCACAGAGAGCATCCCCAGCACACGTCAGAGCTCTCCTCCCCTCGCCATCATCCTTTCACCCCAGAAGAGGGTTTATATTCCAGTTCAATGCAATACGCCAACAGCCCTCAAGCCACACAAATGCTTCTTATTTTCACTGCAACCCCTCTATGTCTCTTTTATGAGGCTTTTGCCAGAGCAGGACGGCTCTTTGGGTTTAGGAAAGAAAAGGCCCGACAGCTGCCAAAAACGATCCGTGGTTGAGAAACAATGGCACACCCTATGTGCTTCTCACTGCTCCTCGAACCCCAGACATCCTCCTAGCTGTAATCCTCTGTTCCTTTTATTTGTCAGATCATGGTTGCCTCTTTCAATTGGTTGTGTCAGCTTTGGCCCAGGAACACTGAGACGACCCGACCAACATGGTCGTGCCTCTTGCCAAGAAGACAGAGAAGAAAGGAAGAGGGAATGAGAGAAATGCTTTAATTGCTGCAACAATCTAGACAGTTTGGGAAAATTTGTTTGAGAAATGTGTGGGTAATAAGACGGAAGCGAGCCGAAAAGTGGCAGTGTGATCCAGCGGACTCGAATTTGCTGCACTTCCACTTGCGACTTGTGTGGCAGACGCTGTCGGCTGGGCCACGGCCACTTTGGGACAACGGCGGAGGATCATGAGCAATTATAGACGTGTGGGTGCGTGTGTTTGTTGCAGTAACTGGGGTGGTGCTTATGTAGATGCAGTAAAAAACCATGGGTAATTGATGTTGACAGATGACGAAGAGGTCTACATGTTCAAGATACAAAGGAAAACAATTGAGGAACGAGTGAGGATGGGTGAGCGGAGCCAGTTCCCATGGACATGAATTCAACACACAGGGATCACAAGTTCGATTTATTTACTTAGTTACTGACATAAAAAGTTAAAATATCTCTTTTGGGGGATTTGACGCAGTTAACAATGTGTTTTGGATCATTCTGACATACTTGTCAACGAATGTTGCTGATTCTTTCTTTTTCAGTGAGCGATCCTGTAAGACTTATACAGTAGCTATTTGTAATTTCTACGGAATATTTGCAGAAAACTGTTCTGACCATTCGGTCTTTTGCTTAGAACTGTGAAAGTGATTACCACTGTGGTTTTTTGTCTGCATTTCAGTCGTCTGCAGTAGTTTCATTCCGTGTTCGATTCTGACAGAAAATATTTGAATAAAGCACACAATTGTGTCATCAAATACCTACATCCTCATTCACATCTGAAAGGTTCACAGCAAAGACACATTTATGCAGTGAGTTTATTGGAAGGGACGCGTGGGGAGAAAAAGATTAATGGCTTTAAATTTATCTTGGCAAATCAAATTCCAATAAAACTCAAAGAAAAATTAAAATCTAGCCAGTGTGAGCATTAAACAGTGACTTGATTGATGCAGGAGGGTTAAAGAATTTCCAAAAGCCTGCAGGTGATTCTTTTACAGTCTGATATCCAATTCAAACTGGAGGTTTTATTAGCGGCCGTTGTTGATACAGGGACGCTCATTTCCTAAATGAAGAGCTGCTCACCTGGACATACTGTCAACGAGAAGGATTTATAATCTCCTGGTTTAACATTTCAGCATATAAAATGCAGGAAATTTAATTAGAAGTCCTCATTCCTTGTCAAAACACAGATTACTTGAGCCAAACAGTCTCTACAAGCTGGACTAAGGGTCATATTTAGAGGCCTTTAGGCTGCGATAGGGTTACAAAATGTAATGGATTTAACAGAAGTCATTATGACAGCCAGAGATGGAGCCATTTATACATACTGTATATGATAAACAGACACTGACAACTGCTTTTGAGAAAAACGATTCCGCATTTATGCATCCAAAGTTTCAAACATTGTCAGCAGCATTTTTGACACAGTTCAAAGAGTTCAGTGTTTTGCTCTGGATTTAGTGTGTAGATCAAAAACTCTTTATAAGGGTGCGTCTGAGGATACCAGCTTGGAATTGGAACTACTAATCTGTCTGACCATGCATGACTTGGTTCACTAGAGTCACACATTGCACAAAGAGATGCCTTTGTTTGATGCTTTGATAAATGGATGACTCAGGCTTCTTTGGGAGGAGAAACCATCTCATGTCATTGTTTATAATTTCAGACTTTTTAGGCAATTCTCCAGAAACAGAGTTAGGACCATTTCATTATAATTTCCTCTCTCTATTGTCAGTGCTGACTGCGACTCTCTCTGACTCTCCCTTTCCCTTTGCTGTCCTCCTTGTGTCAATGCTGTCTCACATCTAACATTTGCATTTTAGAGGGTCATACAGTAGGTCGAGTCCAGGCAAGTTTGCCCTGGGTTCAAAATAAGGGCAAGCTAGCTTTGGCTGCAGTCTTAAAGGCACTGATAATCAAGGCTGAGGGCAGGCCAGAGGGAGGCCTGATGGATGGAAGCCATTATGGGTGCAGGGGTCCTTTAGGCCTGGGTCAAAGAGGGCCAGCCGAGAAGCAGACTAGATAAATATGGATGACCTGACAGGAAAACATGATAGTAACTTTGTTCACCCCACTGAGACCTTGTATCATTTTGTAAAAAGAGTATGTATTCTCAGTGTAATACAATCCTGTGTAAACACTAAAATGTCAAAAACACAACCACACAAACATGAACGCAGGGACAAAGACTGTCGACTCATGACTATTTTTTTATAGCTCTAGCTGTACTACAGTAAAATGGCTATTAGCACTAGTGTGGGAGCATGAGGCAGGGCAGGGGAATGTGTGAAGCTGGAGATGAAGTGGATGCCGGTGTGGTGGCCTGTGGTCGGGTGCCAGTCAGGCCATCATCGGGAGAAGGCCATCCCCGTGAGAGAAGATATCACCATGGCCTGGTTGGCTGACAGCTTCAGGGTCCTTATTGAAAAATCAATGTCCATTTGTGCGTCCAGCTCACCTGGCCGTCTGCCAGCTCGGCTGAAGTCACCTAATGAAGCCTGATCCCGTTACCTGATTCCTGATTCACTGAGTCAAAGTGACTTTGCAGCTGAAGTCATCCACCCATCAGGGACCTCTGGGGTGAGTTCAGCACGAGCCATGCAGCATGTTGTTGTTGTTGTTTCAGTTGTTGTTTCAGTTTGCATTCTTCTGTTCCTTGCTGTGTAGAGCAGCATCCTGACATGCAGATCTGACTGTCTCTGGGATCACATGCAAACACGTTGCAAGTCATCACCTAGCTTAAAGATTATTGTTAGGGCTGTTTATGGATGAAATATATAAATTCACATGTTCTCTATACTTACTGGTAATGTGCAGAGTCAACACAGAGTTAATGTAATTATCATTTTATAGCTTGTAATTAGCTTTCATGTCAACATTCAGGTATTTTATAAAAATACGCTTAACAAGAAGTTAATAGACAGAAGTGCTTCAAATCTCTTAAACTCTTACACAAACAAACCTGTAATCATGCAGCTCTCTTAAGTCATCCAATGACATAATGTGTACATAAACAACGGAGTCTTTCTCAGAACTTGGTGCACTGAGAACAAAGTTATGTTCTCATCATTTAAGTAAGGTATAATGTAAAGTGAGCCGGTCATTATGTAAGGGATAATGTGAGCAAGTGATTATTGCAAATAAAACCCAACAGGGTGATGCAGAACCTGAATTGCTCTGAGGGGGTTTGTTTTGCAATGCTGGCTGGCTTGCTGTACATTATGGTGCTTATTACACAACCACTTCAATAAATCAATCTTTTGTCAAAAAAAACCCCCAAAAAAACAAAACATTTTATCGGTTTAAAAATATTGTATTGCTTCTGGCAAAAAAGAAAAAAAAGGTCCATTAGATTATATGGTTTAAACTGTGTTTAGCACAGCAAAAGTCTGCTATTCAGAAATAACAGACTATAGAAGAAACTCACTGACCAATCAGAGTCATGTGATAAAGTGAGCTTCACTTTAAATATTGTTAAATTGTCAACTTCTATTTCCTCTGATTCATGCTTGTTTACTGTTCAGAATCCTGTCGGAACTCACTCAGTGTCTGCACTGACACTAAATACGTGCCCTGGCCAGTGAATGACCCAGTCACTGAAGAAGACATGACACGACCTGGAAGCAGCAGTTTATATACCAATACTTAAAAAAATATTAAGTATTTGGGGCATACGCCCTTGTGATGCAGCCTTACTGTATGTTATCAATAAGACTATAAATTATTATCACAAACATACATCCTCTGGATATATGAAGTTAAAAAAATGATGAAATAAGTTGAAATCATAACAGAACATTTAATGGTATTATATCTTTCACATGCATAAATATATACAGTATGTGGTAAATACAGTTGGTCCAGTTTCTAATAGGTTTCATATATAGTTTGTACATATGTTTTACTTACCATGTACATATAGTATAATACATTTGTTCATGGAATTTAACATACTTGCAATTCTAAAGTTTCTTTAATGTTAATAAAACGAAGCAAGGAGATCAATTCTTCTTGCAATGACTGTGTTGTTTTAGCACTGGAAAATATGGGTAACCCCTCTGTCTAATAGCATACCGTAAATGACTCACACCAGGATGGATTGTGAAAACCCAGATGCACCCTGTATCCTAGACTATACACTGTACAGTAGGTTTTAACTGTGGTCATCTTTTCAAGCTTTGTGGATAAACCGCCGTAATATCACAGCTGAGACTGAGGCTTTTCTTCCAGTCACTCCACTCACAGTTTACCATTAGACTACGGTATTGTGTATTGTGATTCATTTTTAGCCTATGCAAGGACTGTGGTCTAATTGTGTCCGGGAAACCTTTGCCGTGTGTAAATGCTCGGCCACTCTGACTGATCATTATGTTAAATGTCAGCTGGCTTTAAAGTTGTGGCTGAGGCAGCTGAGCAGCAAAGCCACCCTTCTTCGGTGGATTACTGCTCTCTGTGAAGTTTCATCTGTCCACGGATGAATGGCCGACAGCGGCAGCAGGCTGTAATCCTTCGGGCCACAACAGCAGCGCCTGATCCAAGGTGGAATGAAACATCCAACTGTAAAACCCCAATCAGAATTAAAATCCCAGTAACTCTAGTGGACTGGGGCAACAAGCTGATCAGGCGGCTGGTGATTACTTCGGTACATGACGCAGATATACAATCCCTCTCCATCCGGCTGGGTGCTGCGTTCATGCCTCAAGCCTTGGAGAAGAAAAGGGGGTTTTGACGATGAAGTGTTTAGAAGAGGGGAACATTCCTGATGTACCTTCACTAAAGGGTGAGTCATATTGGGGTGGTGGAGAGGAGAGAGAAGTGAGGTCAGTGAGGGTGAGGGGGAGAGAATGATGAGGCGGAAGTTGTTTGAGGAAGGAAAGGAGGAAGAGGAGGAGGGAATCAAATGCACTGCTGAGGGCATTGCTCATGATAAAAGACACCATCGTCCAAGAGGGAGAGTGCTCTGCCTTTAAAGAGCAGTTTGCTCTCAAACTTGAGCTGGCATTCATTACCAGAATGACGTAGTCTGTCTGTACACCTTGTCTGTCCCCAGTCTGACCCTGAATTTACACTGGCCTCTGCCTCCTCTCATTGAAGGTGAACAAGGGGAGGGCCTCTATGGAACATGTTCTCCATGTACGCGCAATGAAAGATCCTCTCCCAAAAAGATATTGGGGAATGCCCCCATGGTGCTTCCAGTACCCCCTCCACAGCACGCATCCCCATCCCTGCTGCTCTGACTCTCCTGTCCCTCCTTCCTGCTGGAGCCTCGCGGAGGAGGCAGTGTGTAATGCAATTTGGTTGATTAAAAGAAAACATTAAAGCACTACCTTATTGAATTTGACGGCACGTACGGATCCGGATCTCACTGGCCACTCTGTTTTATTGGCCAGGATAAAGGGGATCACGTCATTCCGCATCACCCCCCACCTACACCACCACCCTCCGCACCCACTGGCCCCACCTTCCTTTATCCCTTCCAGCCCTAGACAAACCTTGGCATTAGGACATTCTGGCAGGACAGAGATTTGTTTAGACCCCCCTCTCCCTCTCTTTTCCAACTCTCCGCCCTTTCTCATTGCGCCTCTCTAACCTTGGCCACCACAACAGAGAGAGAGGGGGACAGAGTGACATAGTGAGGCATATTACAGAGGGATAAAAAGAGATGGAGAGAGACCCTTGGCATAACTAAAGAGGAGTCATTTTGTTTGTGTCAATAAACAGGCTGATAGGTCATTAATCTCACGAGCAGATGGGTTAGAGGTAGTCACCTCCATCTCTGTCCGTCCAAGATGACTCATCTGTTGTTGCTAACGGCTTCCAAGTCTCGTAGTCTATAATTTAGTCTCAGACATTCCTTTTTTGGGGGCTTGGGGACAGAGATGTGTGTTTGGGGAGGGGGGTGGGGATATCAAACACCTGCCAATCTCTTCAGCAGAAGCCAAGTACGCTCTCAACTCGCCATATCCAGTTCATTTATTAGCGTTATGGTGATGGGGCCGGCCTGCGCGGTCGTGTACGGGAGCAACAAAACAACTTCTGAATGGAAGTCCTGTGTTTAGATGACATCATCTGTGGCTGCTTCAATTACGCTGCAAGAAATGAATAACAGCGCACAAGGGTGACGTAATGTATCAGCACTATGTTGAGCCACTGAATCTAAACTTTTAATCCATATTGGCCACAGTGCATTGTTGACTCCAAAGACTTCATTACATCATCTACAGTCTGTCTTTAGCTGCACAGTGACAAAAGAAAGAAACTTTTTTGTAGAGTGACAGCATGCTTATTGTGCATAATTTGGGGCTGAATCAAGGTCATCAAGGTATCAGTATGCTTGTCAACTAATTCAACAACCCTCTCTCTGCATCTTTCAACTATCTGGGTGTATCACACCACCCATATCAACAAGGACCGATCACCCCACCCTTGAAAGTGGCCATTTGGAAAAGCTACAGTATAAACCTTTTTGCCTTTAGGTGTGGTCAGACAGCATATCGTATACACTACTTTGGTTTAAGCATACCCAGGCCTTCAGTTTGGCATAGAAGCCAGTAACAGAGATACGCAGGTAACTCCCCTAAATTACTTCTGGTAACCATAGAGCAAGGAAAGCACCTGATTAGGGCCCTCATGACCAAACCAGAGAGCCTCAAAGAGGGACTGAACTCTTTTTTTGTGATATATTATGTCACTGGCATTCATACAAAAGTGCAGCAATGGGAAAAGCAGCAAAAAATGAATGTTGCAACTAAGGACATATCCTTCAATCGCTGACAACAGACAGTAGTAATGGTGGCACTAAGGTGTTGGGGGCCCTTTAATCAAATTCTGCCTATAGGGCCCCATAAAGGCTTGGGCTGGTCCTGAAGTAGTCACACATATTCAGTTGAGGATGGAAATTACGGTACAGTATCCATGGTCAAACTAGCTGTTGGTTACAGACAGGGACTTTATTATATATGGTTGCACAGGTAGTCACAGTGCTACAGTCTGTTGAATTATTATTGAACATAGTGACCACAGGGTTTACCCTATTTACATGCATTCATAAAAACATACATCAGCAATAGAACAGACAAAAATTGAAGTGCTTGAGTGCTTGTGTATAGATAACACACTGCTTCTACTGCTTTAAGTTTTTGAGTTCAACAGCTTGATGGAGGCTGGGACAAACGTCAGCTTCAGGTTAATTTACACTTTGGCACCTTGAGTCTTGAAGGCAGCTGTTCATATTCAAATGAGAGACGATGTTGGGGCTCTGCTATGATTTTCTGTAGCTTGTTTTATGATGGCTTTCTCAGGCTTCGTATGGACTGACTTTCTGTTTTGTGCATGCTGGCTCACCTGTTTTTCACCTGCACTGTTAGGTGGCCAAACCACGCTGTATATTTTGTTGTATAATTGACTTTTTCCATAAAAATATCTTATTAGTAATTTGTCCACTGATCCTGCTAATCAGCAAAATCGCATTTTGGCTCTGTTACTGATGGGATATAGCAGTGTCCATAAAATAAGAATTTCACTGCCTGTTAGTACCACACTTTAAATCTTCTGAAAAGGAAGACTAACAGTTGTTCCTGAGCAAACCCACATGTTTTACATTGTCATGGGGGAAAGAGAGGATACAGTATCATTTAGGAGAGGAGGAAAGCTTTATCAAAGCAAAATTCCAAAATCATTAGCAGTGCAGAGATACCCCTGCAAGGCTGTGTGACAGCTTTATTTGTCATTTGGATGTCTTCTACAGTGCATGATTTTAATTCCTTGCTGTAATTTGTCCAACCATTTTTTTTTCACTGTACCCTTGCAAGGTGGAGCATGAGGTAGGTGGATATTGGTAAGGGAAACATGAGAGGAAGGGAAAGCAAAGGAGAGGTGAGGTGAGAAGAGTTCTAGAAAGGAGGAGAAGTGGTAGAGGAGAAAAAGAAAGAGAAAATTTGAAGGTTAGGATGATGAGAGTGCACTGCCTCTCATCTGTGCGCTGTGCCACTGGGAAATTTGAGATGTGAGCAGATACGATTGTATGCTAGAGTTTCCCGCAAAGAGCCCCCTTCACGGCAGAGCATTGAGGGAGGAGGGGAGGGAGGTTATCAGGGTGGAGGTATTATTGTGTTAGGACATCAGATCCAGGGCATCATCATCATCATCATCATCTGTATATCAGTTGCATAACACTTTCGGTGCCATGGCAGAAAGGTGGAAAAAGCTGCGGAATTGAGAAGCAAGGGCCACAATGACAGAGGAGGAAAAAAGATGGGCAAATAGCGAGGAAATATGACAAGAACATTTGTTAAACTAACTAGAAAGGTACACAAAGTGAGCCTGCGTTAAAAAATTGAATTAAGAATAAAAGGCCAAATAGAAAGTAAAAGATCTTGGGAAGTAAAAGAGTGCTGTACAGCCTCTCACCATCCAGACTTCTTGTGCTTTGAGGAGGAACAGGCCTGGATGAATTATTCAGTTTCTTGCTGTTTGAACTCCTTTGGGACGGACACACACTCTCCTTGAACGTTAGAGCACCACTTGACGGTAAATACCCAATGGGACAAACAAGAGGTCCTTAAAAAAGACCTGTGCACTTAACTCACACTACAGCCCCCCTAACCCCCTTATGCTGACCTCAGCCAAGATCAATACACAGTCGGAGCCAGATGTTGCACAATACCACACTGGGGATGGAAGGGTTCTGAGAGGAAGCCTCCAGAGGAAGTTGTGTGCCTGCATTTATAAATGTACTCGTGGGCAAGCCAATAGATTGCAGGGGAGCGCATACATTAATGAGAGAGGCTAAAATGGCTCGCATGAAATTTTCATCTTTTTTTTTATGATGCACATTTTCAGGGAACCACAGTGATTTACACAGAGGTCAGTGCTGTAATCCAGGGATTTCACGCAGCCAATTCTCAGAGCATCCGACTCTGAGTACGAACAGGGCAGTAAGTGCAACGCTTTGGGCTCAGGCTGTAAGGTTGCATTTTGAGGTCTAGTGCTGCCATCTTCAGGTTGTCTTCAGCCATTAAAGTATAGTCTATTTGAAAGCAATAGTAACAGCATAAAGGTGATTGAAATACAAGCTTGGGAATTATTAAAAAAGAGTGTCTCTGTATGTCACTGCTCTATTCCTCCAAGGACTTTGAGGCACATTTATACTGGTAAGATGTACTTTTTTTTGGATAAATGTTCACCGCTGGTTTCTGTTCTTACTGACACGTATAGCATTTTACATTTATCAGGTTTTTACATTAGTGTTAATATTTATGCATCAGTAATAACTGATGTGAGACATCCTGATAGAGAAATATATATATAAATATGTGATTATTCATATATTATTTAACAGTACACTTCCTGTTTTCATCCTGTTTTCTCTAATCTCAACACATTTCTGCATGATTTAGATAATCTATCACTTCTGTTAATATATTTTCTTAAGTTTTAAACTCACGAGTTTTACTCAGAGTTACATTAATTGCCTGACAACTGTCTTGCCAATATATTTGTACAAATAATATATACCGAAAATTATGATTGATTGGGTTTTATATCAGCTAATATTACAGTTTTGGTTTCAAATTCTATATTTATATATTTATTTCATCGCTGCACTCTTTTATTGTTTTAAAGTGTGACTGAAGCCACTTAGTTCCATCAATTTATTGAAATGCAATTAAACATGTTTTTTTCTGTTTTTTTGTCTGTCAAATCCGGTTGAACCAAATCTACTGAATCTCCTAATGAAGGCGATTAACTTAGTTTTGACAATGCTTTTTTCTTTTCTTCACTTTACTTTACTTTGACAGTTGCTCATAAATGCAGATTAATAGCCAGAAAGAAATACAGTTATACAATTTCAGAGGCTTTAAAAAGGGTCTGAATCTTTTTCCAGGATTTCTATTTTTGCTCTTTGGGTTTTTTCTAGATCCTATTTCTTCTCTGTTTCAAGTGACCCAGTTTGCTAAAAGGGATCAATAAAATGGATCTTATCTTTGTGACTGAACTGTGCTGAAAAGTAGTCAGAGTGCATACATGCATGCATGTTTAAGTGTGTACGTGCTTATGTGAGAGTGTGTAACATAGTGATTCCATGTGTGTGTTCACCCTGTCAGCATCCTCGTCTCTCCACATCCTGCTGGCTGTCTCCACCACCCAGTATCATCTCTCAGCAGTGCGATGCTTGCCTGTAACATAACACTGGAGGCAAATGAAATGCAGCGCAGACAATCAGCTCTGCAGCGCCTGCTTTTGGTCTCGGCAGTAGACCCAACACCACTGCTCAAGTCCGTCCAGAACCTATCCACTATCTTCTGCTCAGCTCCTTGTCTAAACAGAGCTGATTGTCTGATCTTTAAGCTGAAGGCTTAAAGAACCCAGAAATGTGCATGTTAGCACAGATTGGACATTTAGTTCTAAAACATTTTTTGAGGACAGAAATGATTGAGTTCAGCTTCAGTAAGTTGAGCCAACCACAGTCTTTGGTCTGTGCACAATCTGTACAAATAGCAGGGACCCTGTTAGAAATATGAATTAAATTATGGTGCCAGTGGCATTTTTCTCATTCCTTTATGACAGTGATTCATGATATTGTAAAGGTCAATACAAGCTTGACTGGGATACCTCATTTGGAACTGGGAGGAAAGCTTATTGCTTGTTTTTCTACTTATGTCTTTGTCTACTTAAGGTAGTTGACTTCGACAAAATGACTGCAGAAAAAATTTGTTAAATCAAATTACCCAGGATGCCTTTCCATTCTGTTGTTCAGATGTTGTAGGTGGAGATACACAAGCTGTTTTCTTGGCTTGCTGATGTCTTTGTAAAGGCCGCGCTATAGCCCACTTATTTACTGCAGCAAGCGATCATTATTTACTGTAATTAGAGGCAAATGCATAGGCATAATGGGGGGAAACAAGCATACACGGGAGGCCGTGCATGACGAATAACTGCATTAGCAATTTGATACAAATTAAATCAATGGAGCCCAGCATGACTGTGTGATTTACAACAGAAGGGGCTAAACAGTGAGGTGATCAAGAGGTGAAGTGAGCTTGTGATTTGTTTGCTCAATATGTCTGCTGAGCTTAAGAGGACTTCAGCTCATTGAAAATATGATGGTAATGTTATTGTTAAAGCAGCCACTGTATAACCACATCACTGACAGGGCCACGGCCCCTGCCATTGCAAACAGCCCATTTAAAATTTGATGATCAGAGAGGCTGAGGGAGACACAGAGATGTGTAACCTGTGTTGCCTCCCTGCAGTGGTTGAGTGGTTTTACTGTAAGATTGATCCAACCGATCACCTCATTTCCTCTCTCATCTACCATAGCAGCCAACACACTGACAGTTTATCCATCTGAGAAAGTGATTTTAAGGTGCCAAGTACAACAGAGGAAACGGCTCCACAGACGTTCTCATGTCTGGTTGTGGCAGGCCTGATTACCGGCTGCGGGATGAGGCAGCTAAGTGGTATCAGCGAGGTTGACCAGCAAGCGAGTGACAAAGCGCTTCTGAGGACTGTGTTTCAGTGTCAGCCATGCAGAACATGCCTGACCAAAGATGTAAATCGATTTGACACAGACAAGTAGTGGTGGACCTTGCCTGTAGAGTAGGGTTTTGATCAGTCTTTCAGCATAGGAAACTGCTGACCCACTAAGACTTTCAAAATAGTATAACACAGGAAAAAGAATGGGACAAGACAGTGGGAGAGGGCATCTAAAAATAATAATAAAGTTGAAGAAAACATGTGCACACATTTTTCATGAGCTTTATTGTCCTGTAAAAAGGAAACCACAGGAAAAGGCATGGTTGGGGCTGAACAAGGATGTTCTTGAATGTAAAACAGCCGAGCTAGATGCATCTTGAGCAATGGACTTTGTAGACTACATTTACAATACAATGAGCTTTCCAAAAAAATCCAATATGCACGTTGACTAAAAATATCCCCTCTGAGTAAGGCAGTGGAGGGAGAATGAAGTCATATCCCTGAGGAGTTTGGCTTCCGACTCCCCCTCCAAAGCAATCAATCGAAGTGGAAACTTTTTTGGCCTCACTATCCACTGATAGATGGAGGGCAGGCAGGCTCATCTCCGATATGAATGTACCCAAAATGAATAACAAAAGAAAGGCAGATCTTTCTACTTTTAGCTTAAAGTCTGAATGCAAATAGCTGCATATACACATATTAACTCCCACTCCATAAATAGTACGACATTGTTAGTTTGCCCTGTTTTACCCTGCATGACTGCCTTTTCCACTTTTATTATCCTTCTCGGGGCAGAAAAGCCTATTTAGACCACGTTTGGACACTAAATCACTCTGAAATTACTTTTTAGAGCAGTAGCTCTGTAAGATAAGGTGACGCACATCACCTATGAGAACTCATATACACAGGCACACACATGGTGTATTAGCATTGACATGGTGGGGGAGTGTAATAACACCTGTGGGAAATTAGCTGATGGCAGCAGCTCAGCTGCTCCTCGGCCTTACCTGAAGGGATCGACTTACAGAGGAGCCAACCAAATATCAATAAGGGTGATTTAGCTGTGCACTGCTCAAGGATAAAGAGCTTATGTATGAAACCTCTGGAAATACACTTGAGCTTGGCGTGTAAAATGCTGTCGCTTCAAGCAAATCCCTGATTAAATCCCCCGAACATATTTCGTTGGCTGTATGAGGGGAAGCCTGGTGTTGGGGCACAGCGCCAACCAGTGAGGAGGACAGAAAGAAGAGAGGGGGGGATGAAGAGAAAGAGAGAGGAGGGGGAGTATATGTCTGAAAACCTTCAGTGTAGTACATTACATACTGCAGATGAGTCTGTTTGAAGTCTGCATTGTTAATGGCTTCCCTCGGGCATTTATGATCCTCTGTGTGTGACAAGAGTGACATTCTCACAGATGATGCCACCTCAGTTTGAGCGTGATACTGCAGGAAGGAAGTACTGCAAGCTTAAATTCATTGCTCAGTAATATCATACAAAAACGTAGGCATCAGTAACATTGTTGTTGGCTGCCTTTTTAATGTTGAACAAGTTCAATTTTACTTGAAAATGTTGGTGAGAGGGAGAGAAGGAGGAAGCTGGAAGAAATGAGTGAAATGAGCACTTGGGCGTCGTACCTTGTTCCCAAAGCCAACAACAGCAGGAAAGCTTGCTAAATGATATACTGCTGTAACATCTGTAATAGTGGATGCGGATTTACAGCTTCTTTGAAGAGAAGAGGACAACATTGCCTCATTTGGATCATTAATTTTTATTACCTTTCCTGGAAATGTCTTCATTTGGCATTTTATCGCCATTTGAAGTGTAATGGTTGTTTTTCAGGCGCTTGTCAGGTCTGAGAGAAAACACTGCAGTAACACTTTGCATCAAATAACAGTCAAATGATTCTACCTGATCACCTCCACTCTCATTATCAAGTAGCTCTCTCCTCTGATGGCAGAAAACATCATTTTGTTTCATCTGGCTGCGGACTGACTGACACTTAGAATATACTGTATGCTGTCACAGTAGATGCAATGCAGTTGAATGAAAGCGCAGCAATGGTCTGGCCTCGAGCTGTTTACCATAGAGTAATCAGCTTACACATCTTATTAATAGAGGCTGACTCATGTCGTTTTGAATGTAAGACTTGAAATAGGGTCACACAATATGAAAAATGAAGGGACAGAAACCAAGGTAACACTGCATAAGAATCATTAGCACTTGTCTAGTGAAGTGCAATGTTCTGTTTTTCTTTTTACTATATGCAAATAAGAATATATTCCAGTGTTCATGCATGATTTATGAGCCTTACGGGGTAGCCTAAACCAAACAATGGCTTATATTCAACATACCCTTTATTCTTTTCTGCATGCCTGCGTAAATGCTGTCATATTTGGACAGTAGCGACAGAAAGATGCTTTCACATGGACTGTTCCTCAACTCATAAGGAAGTAGAATTCAGAGTTGGCTGTTAACATTTTTAAGCGAGATTGCACATGAAAAACTTCTTTTCTGAAGCACTTTGAGTCATTTTCAATATTTTAGTCAGCAAATCACAGCGATAACATCAAATATAACCTTTTAAAAAGAATGTTACCTTACTTTGGTAAGGTAATTAGGTCTTTGAAGTAGTGACAGCTTAAGGATTTGGAAGTAGAGCAACTCTTTGATGTGTGATTAGGTGTTCTTAAGTATGTCCACACGTAGAGAGAGTGCAGAAAAGGAAGGCTCATCAACCTTGAAATGTCACAGACACTTGGACTATGGTCATCCCCTTCCCACACGCTCATTATATAACCACAGCACTATGTAAATATACCTGGTATCTTGCACATAGGTTGAAAAGGGCACTGGATTTCTGCAGGAAGGAGAAAATTCTCCTGAGGAAGAAGAACTGACGACAAAGAAGAAACAGAGAAGGTGAGGGAAGAAGGATGAGAGAGGAGAGAGGGAGCAGAGGAGAGCGAACAGTTTGTGTCAGCGATGTAGAATGCAGTCAAATTTCTCCCTACAATCAAACCGACGTGAAGGTTTGGCTCAGATGCATGAGGCCACGCTTACTGGCTTACCTCAGCACTGCACCAGAGAGGGACTGTCACTGGATATTACCATGTGGACCACTGAGCTGATTCCCCTGCATCAAAGTGGACAGGGACAGTTTTACATCCCCCCTTTACTCCCTCTCACCAGCCCTAGGGACTCACACTTCCCTACTTCCTGAAATGTGTCTGTGCACAATTTTGCTGTCGGAAACATTCACATTAAATATGAATACCCTTAATAATAAATGGAAGCTCTCAGAGATTGCACTCTGGGTACAAAAAAATGTGTGTCAGTGTTTGTGACACCAGGCTCTGAACATTTTCCCTGCTCACCTTTATGTTTTGATGTCACTCTAAATCATTGGGGAACAATTTACAGATACCACATAATATTTTAATGGCTATTGCTCATTTTGCAGTAGAACTCTTTTCTTGTCCATTCTGCATGTGGATACACAATAACGTATTTGTTTTATTTCTACAGAATAACAAAAACGTTGCAGGTCTGTACAGAGATTTGTATGAATACAGTGACAGGCTACAATTTGTTAAGAGAATGCGTTTGAATGGCGTTAATTCCTTAATTATACACAAAGAGTTTTGTGTCGTTTTAAGTCAAAGTTTCCTCTAATTCCTCATTCAACGACAAGTGCGCAGATGAGTGACTAGGACTGGATCTAGTTTTTAAGCTAATAGAGCCGTACAGTTTAGCAGAGCGCTTGGAATAAGCGATGACCTTTCTTCTGTACATCTCTCCCTTCCACATGGAGATCATCAGTAGCGTGGACAGGACCACGCCGCCCAGCGTGAGCAGGCAGAGTCCTGCTATGACGCACCGATCCAGGTGGGCACCTATCCGGGCGCTCTCCATCTCGAGCCTCTCCATCTCCCTCGCCGACACACTGTCACGGTCCACCACCACATCCCGAGGCACGGCGTAGGAGATGATCACCAAGGAGATTCCGGTCACCAGGAACGTGACTGCACTAATAAACCCGTAGTCTATAGAAGTCCCCGAGCCCTCCCCGAAGGAGAGATCATCCTCGGACATGAAGGAAAGCTCCGGTAACGTCTCGGAGCAAGGCTCACCATTGCGCACAGTTCTGTGCGCACTTTTACAACTAGTCTCCGGACTTGTCAGACGCAAGTTAACATTCTCATCAATGTGGGTAAAAGATGTTTCCAATTCCTCGTCGCAACAAACTCTGACTTTCTCCTCGCTGAGGTGACCGAGTTTAACCTCCGAGCCTCCCTTGCGCGGCGCCGTCCTTGGTGCTGAATGACACCGACCATGGCAGCTCCAGGCTGTGTTACAGCCACCTTCCCCCGGGAGCGCTCCTCCTGTTGATCCGCCTGACTTACGGACATGCAGCACGCTGGAAACCCGGTCAAGGACGTCTGGAGGATCGGGCTGTTTGCCTCCCTCATCTGCAGGAAGCAACTCTAGAGTAGCCATTCTTCTTCACCACCCGGTGGTTCACTCTGAGCCTTCCTCCCACGATGTTTTCATTCCACAGCATCCCTAATAAGAGCTGAAGTTAAATGGTGCATCTTAATTAGATTACCCTCGGCAAAGAAACCCTTTATCTGTCAATGCGCAGAAACTTTTGCATATTTTGGAACATTGAACAAAAAAAATACACCTTTCAAATCACGCTGAAATCAAAACCACGTTGAACTGATCAGATTGTTTAAGTGAAATCCTCGGACCAATCGTGAAAGGCGCTTACAGGGGCTGTGATTAGCCAAATACCTCTGTATCCAATTAAGAAAACAATCCACGTTTAAACCAAGATTAAACTGTATTCTAATTCTGTTTTGCGTGGAGATGTAGTATAGAAAGAGCACAAACTATTTCAGAACACAAACTGTACATAATCATGCAGAAATATCATCATGGAATAATTCCAGCCTTAAGAGCAGAACGCAATCAATTCTTTAAAAGACATACTCTATGCATGTCGGAATTCTTCTTTATTTGAATTTAGCAGAGAATGAAAGATGCTCTTCTGCATAAGGGTGGACCAGACGCACAATCCGGTTTCATTTTTTTCAAATCCCTGATCAAACCCATACAAAAACACGTAAAAAAAAAAAATCACACTCACCGCGCTACTTCAGCCTCCCTTTTACCTTCCCTTCTTTAAAGACGCCATAGGAGCGGGAAGCCACATAACGGAGGCAGATAAGATGTCTAAACATGGATATGCTTTGAATATCCTCTCCCTCCTCGGTGCTGTGGCAGCAGGCTGCGCTATGGGGAGCTCTCCGTTAGTCCCTCCCACACAGAGCCTCAGCTGCCCGCGCTGTGGCGCTGAAAGGAGCTTCGCTATCTGTGAGCCGATTGAGATCACTATTAGCAGTCAGTCAACACAAATGGGACGAGGCTTTGAAGTGCTGAGGGGAACCCCGGGACCTGACATTCATATTTTACTGGCAATGTATTTCCCATAGGAACCCACTTTAGATTATCCGTATAAACCTCTGACAGAGGCTGTTAGTGGGTCAGAGGAGATTAAAAGAAAATAGGTTACCTCCAAGAATGTTATGAAGTCACACCTGGATGCTAAGACATAAAATAAGTCTCTGGTCTCTGTGGAACGATATGAAGGAGATGCCATCAAGTGTCATGAGGTTCCTAAAAACACTAAATAATGAGTACCAGCGCAGTACACATCGCAAATTCCTGAAGAAATGTCATGCCAATAGAGATAAATATTCACAAAGCAGGCTACAGTGAGGCACTATCAAATAAATATTCAAAACCAAAGTTCAAGTGTTATAATATAGGCTTCCATAGGCCATAGTTATGTCATAGCAAATAAAAAAACACATATCATGTCAGTATAACGTACAGTGGCATTATGAAGATCATGTACATGCAAGGTAGGGATGCAAAGCGGTGTTGATTTTTGTGCTATATTTTGTCAGTTAGTGCTGTCGTCGTATCAAAGACATTATGTCCAGTGTTGTATGAAGACAACACTATTAAAGTGCATGTATCATGCACCATCTGCTCTCCTACTCTCTGTCAGAAGATTACTGGTCACTATGTCAAAGCCAGTAATCCATGTTTAATCTAGAGATCTAATAGATCATGTGATCTGTGACCCCCTATGTAAATCTTAATAAGTTTTATTGCATTTATTCTGGGTCTACAAAGAGTTTGTGTTGATAGCATCGTTGACAATAAATGACGCACAATTAAATGGCTAATTGCTTTTCCTGAATAGAGACTTAGCGCTTAGTACAAAGTCCTTAGTACAGGTTACTATGAAGCATTTAGTGCTTAATCCTACTTTAAACTGAAAAAAAATAATTTACTGACTGTTCCACCTTATTTAGCACAACCAAGCAGCAGTGATAAATATAGTCACAAGTTTTCCTGGAGTCCTAGTGGCTGGCTGAATGGCTTTGGCTCATTTCCCAACAAGACTCCATTTAACAGATGAGTGAGGAGAGAGGGAGATGGAGAAGGGGGGCAGACAAAGATTTACTCTACCATTTTTGTTTCAGAAATGAACTTGGATGGGGTGGGATGGGAGCGAGATGGAGGGATCGGGTGTACTCCCAAGTAATTGACTGATACATCATGATGGTTTATGGTGCATTTGGTCAGATTGTGGTTTAAGTTTAGCCTGTCTCATGCAGAGAAATTGAGAAAGGAAGCTCAAATTGTGGTTTAGCTTTAGTCAGTCTCAAGCAGAGAAATAGAGAAAGGAAGCTCAAATCTGACCGTGTGCTTGTCTAAATGGTAACAACAGCCAACCATCAGATGCTATCTGTCTGCAACAGTGCACCACTTTTCCTGCTGGCAAGGACACCAGGCTCCGAGGAGGAGGGGTGGCAAGGGGAGTCTAAAGGCTATAAATCCTCATAGCGAGTCTTCAGCCACAGGCATGAACCAAACACAGAACAAAGATTATGAAACTGTCGCTGCTTTAGCTGGTAGCAGATATGAGAAAATGATGGAGGGGCGGGAAAGTGTAATAGCAGGAGGAAGAAGAAGAAGAAGAAGAAGAGTGAGACAGTGCATGTGTGGGAGTGTGAATTATGAAGTGAATTAATGAATGAGGGAGCGACTATGTTCACGCTGTCTCCAACTGCTGCAGAAGAGCTGGTCAGTGTCTGACAGACTATTTGCTTTTTTATGAAATAGGTGAATGTGAGAGAATCTAACTGCATGAAACACGGCACAGCTGGGCAGAGCAGACAGCCCTGAATTTAAAAAAAAATGCAGACAAATTAATAATGTGACTTTTTTTGGTCTCATGTGAGAGTTATATTTTACTTCCCCCCAACCAGCAGCCACAGAGAAGCTGAGGTCTAAGACAGGGTAGTGTGCCACAGCGGCAGGACACTGTAGATTATTAATAGGCAGGTGTATGCAGTCCCCTTGGTTTGTTTGGGAAGTCTGGCATGCAAACCCTTGAGTTGCTCATAAAAAGCCTTCCAGAAAGGAGAGTACAGCGGGCAGACAGCAGGATGACAAGGGATTTAAGGGAAAGTCAGAGTGAGGTTCATTGGGGATTTGCTTGAGTGGGTTTGTGGAGTAGTAGTGGTAGGCACTCTTATTAAATATGTAGCACTTGGTCCTTCAGGTTCATCTACAGTTAGTTTTATAATTGAAGCAGTGCAGCTGGAATCTCCGACTGTGGCATAATAGAGGAATAATAATGGGTTTCTTAGTGCTTCTGTGAGTTGGCTATGTGTGTATGTGCAGAGATTTATGCTTCATAAAGAGATAAGACCTCCCAAAAAACCTTTCAGTGATTAAGCTAGCTGACTCGGATAATTAATTCCCCCATTTCATCGATCCTTCTTCTCTTTATCATCTCTTTATCATAATTAATGTGATGTTATCCCCTCACGTCGCAGCTGCTTTTACGTTATAACGCTCTCTGCAGCACTTGATGATAATTTCCTGTCATGTCTTCTGCCTGTATGTCTCCATGTGGAACACTGATGATCGCTTACAGCTATTCTAATGTGCTCAATTTTAATGGTGACCAAATTATAACATACAAGACATTTTGTTTTGGCCTGTGAATCACATTCATAACATCTGGGATCCTTATAGAAGTTGAACAAAGAATGCCAGAGGAGATGTTTAGTATGGGCAAGACAAACATTTTAGACATGATGGGATGAGTTTTATTCATTAGGTAAATGAGAAAGTCTTGACTATAGGCCAGAGATGTCATTTATATTTGGTGAACTAGTCTGCCAAGCACTGAGTAGTCTGCTGGCACAGTTGCCAGCAGTAAAAATTTGCCTCTGTGTTTCTGCTAGGATGCTTACCTTGAATTTTCAATTAGGGGCAAAAAGACTCTTAAAAGCTGCAGTGGATGAATAATGTATTGTAATATCACAGAAGTTGAGGATTTGTAAATGTGTCCAATCCTAAGATATTCATACATTTGTAGCAACTCACTTTTCTCCTTTTAAGTAAACAGGGAATATTCTTTTTACAGCCTTATGTGACTGTCTCTCCATGATGCTTTGTTCTATGTCCTCTAGTGACTGAAGTAAAAGAAGTGAAAAATCAGCCCAAAGGAAAGTCTGAAGGAATGCATTTCAAAAATAAAGACAGCAGACCTTTTCCATAAATCTGAAAACAACACGAATTCAGCTGCATAAAAAGTTAATACATATTTATTCTAATTTTTTTTTTAACCTTCATCCCACGGTATGTGGGATTTATAGTCCCAAACACAGCCATGCGGGATCCACATGAGTGGCCAGAGCTCTCACTCTTTTAAGCTTTCAAAATGTACACAGTCTTAAAGAGCTCCAGACCATACAGATAAATTACATATTTATGGAATGTGCCATAGTCCAAATATTTAAAGTGTCTTGGCAGGTGTACACAGGCTCCTTTATTTAAAGTAGCTTGACTTGTCGGTCTTTGATATTGCAGTAGCAACGTTTGACCATGAGATGGCAGTGACGACCCAGTATGAGCAGGGGAAGGAAACAGAACCAAAGATGAAGTTAAAAAAATCTACACTAATGTCCACTGGCAGCTTCAACATTTACATTCCGGTGGGAAGAATAAATTTAATAAGGTTAATCCAATTTCTTGTCACTGACCTATATAACTTATTAGCATTAACTACATATTTTATACGATCACTGTACACTTGTTTCATGGGTGCATGTGCATAATCTGACTGTACCAAAAAGAGGATAATGCCCATTACTAATTGTGGATTATTCCATCAGTAATAAATCATACCAAGCACAAACATTCATACTGACAGGATCAATAATCGCAAAAAATGACTTGGTGAACCTGCTGTCCCGGACACGTCTGTTGGGTGTATTGTACAGACAGCAATTACAAAATTTCTTGCCTACCTGTGAAATGTGTGATATTACCTCCTGACCCCCTGGCTCTGAGGAGTGATGATCTGCCATCATTTCCCACTTGAGCTGAACACATCATTTAGCCCTCCTCTGATATGTTGTAATAGGCAGCGAGACCAACGATACAGAAGTGACAATGACGACCAAAATGCATTTTTGGTCCATTTTCGTCCAAAATGCGCAATTGCTGCAACAATTATTCTCATTGCCATTGAGAATTTGTAAAGGAATGGCATTTCTGAACCTGTGCGAACCTCTTACACTATAAAATGGTACATGTGCAATTAACCATTCACAAGACAGTGTGTTTGTGTTGAGAGCTGCGAGCTTTTGTTTTTTGTTTTTTTGTACATATTTTTAGTTAGAGCTTGCGCAGCTGAGCATCAGATTTTATAGCATGCTTCTGCACTCC
>JAPQRN010000009.1:22211430-22241831 GCA_037367275.1 Coranthus polyacanthus
TTTTGTTTTTTTGTACATATTTTTAGTTAGAGCTTGCGCAGCTGAGCATCAGATTTTATAGCATGCTTCTGCACTCCAAACATGAAGAACGATATTGCGAATTTAAGAAGTGAAAAGCTGAGGAGATGCTCAACATGTAGCTTCTATTGCAGGTTACTTATCAAATAAGGCTCACATCTCAAATATGAAACCTCAGTGGAGTTAGATGTTTACACTGTGATGTTTACAGTGTGAGAGAGGAGGTGGCTGGCTGCATTCTGATTGTTATTATATGCTTATGGAGAATAATCTGTGCAACTGAGAGCAGTTTAGATTTGTTCTCTGGTCTCCAAAGACCCCTGCTTCAAACACGACACCGATGGAATCTCCAAAAAGCTGTACAACCCTTCGCATTGGAGGTAAAAATCTCCAAAACGAAACAATTTTAGCAAACGTGCAGTATAACGTTGAAAGATCACCGTATTGTGAGTGTTTGAAAGCTTGAATGTAACCTGTGTCAGAGCAGTAATCTTCTGCACTTCCACAGCATCTCATTCATTAAAAAAAAAAAAGTCATAAAAATAATAATATAAGATCAGCAATAGCATAAATCAATCTCATCGGTATGCTATGTTAGAACTGGGAGCACACGTACATATACATAAAGACAGTCAACGTATATGTTCACTGATATCTTTGGAGGCTTTGGAATTAAACAGTAAATGTTCTGCTGCAGATTAGGAGACTGAGGAGCTCCTAAAAACACGATAACCCACTGTTTATGTCCAAAACACTGCCATTACATTAATAATGAGGTCACTGTATGATCTGACAGTATTTTACTTATTCACCCACACTGCCAGTGGATAATCCAAATCTATGAGTCCACAGACCAAGCCGTGTTTCTTTCCCCCGACAGCTGAGATTCCACTTCTAAAGCAGCCTCCTGGCAAGGTTATAAAGACAGTAATATAAACAGCTGCGAGGCCTACTGTGCTGCGATTTTAGCAATTTTCATCCCCTCTATTTTACTGGAGCCCATGCAATTTCCCCGAGAATAACAGTCACACTAATCTGGTGTTGGAGAGTTGAGGGACTGCCTTGAAACCTCCGTCAGTTTGTTTATCTTTTGGGCTGTGGGACTTAAACACAAGAGGGGCGGAGGAATGGTAATCGCGAACAGTTAAATCATAAGCGTCCACATCTCAGTCTGTCATTCCATTGTGGGTATCCTGCAGATGGAGTCGAGGTCAGACAGTCGCTCTCGATCTCTCCCACTGAGAAACATCACCATCAGTCGACGCGTGTCTCCTACAGCTCCTCTATTTAATGCTACAGGTGTGAACCTCTGGGGAGGAGAATTGCTGAAACACCTCCCGTGGCTGTTATGATAGCTTTGAGATTTTACCTTTTTGTGTTTCTGCAAAGTGATGCTGTAATCTAAATGAACAGTGTGAAGCTTTCTCATTGAGGCATAAAATGACATAAGAGCAACAAAGACGCTTAATTTCCCTGGTGCATTTAACCCAGGGTTCACATGCACGTCACGCTGACAAACTAGTACTAAAGTGTCGACCCAAATGAGGCAATATTGGTGAAATGCAGAAAAAGTCCAACAAAAGCAGTGGAAACAGGCTACTGTTACATATCACAGGTATTCATGTCATAGTGTGAGCATTTTGTAAATCCAGTTGTATTTTTCATGAAATGAACGCAACGCGATATGCCTCATCACAGTGATTTATTCTAGTCACCTTGTTCTTCTTAATGACATTGTATTTCCATTCATCGCCGTAATAGCCTTATAATAGGGTAACAATGTGCCTGTAGGGCTTATTAGCAAGTTTGAAATGATCTCATTATGTCACACGAGCAAGGACCACACCATCAATGAGATGCACATAATTGTTTAGTAATGAGAGTGTGATGCTGAAATGAAATAAGAATGGGCTCCGATGTGGGAAAAGCTTCATTGGTCGATGGGTGGCAGCTCCCAGGCTTGGCAGACCCCGACCTATAAGAAAGAGTAGGGAGAGAGGAGAGAGGGAAGGGGCAGAAGAAGGGGTGAGGACTGATAGGCAGGAGCAGCGAGGCATACATACATAGGTGCATGAAGACAAGGGGATTGTTTGAGGTACGGTCCTGCTCCTCAACTTCAGCTAAACAATTTACCTCCATCTCATGGGATTTTCTGTTTTTGTTTTTTTTTTTCTGCAGAATTTTGTTCCTAACATCCTGTGATACAACTTAACCCAACAACAGAGACCATTAAACTCTGTAAATTACTTTTACACCATCGTTTTCCCTTGACCCTAAATGACAACAAATATGATAAAGAATGTAGAAATTTACATTAGAGGGTAAAAGGTGGTTTTATAACTATATAAGATATTTTAATACTACAGTTGTACAAGGATAAGAGGAGCATTCATTCACATTCACATGTAAAGAGTTCCTGTACGGTCCGGGCACAAGGGGTTCAGTTGTATAGATATCTTATCTGTCAACAGGTGGTCAAGTTTCCAAGTCATGTCAGAAATATGTAAAGGATTATGTAACATGTAGTATACATACGCCGTATGAAGAGTGGTATCTGTCTTCACTCTGTCTCTCTCGGGTGCGTGATTAGTCCTGGGCTCGTCGACTTATTCCCAATAAATGCCTAAAATACGAATCCAAGGTCTAGTCTGTTTCTTCATCCGAGCTGCACACAACAAACACAAAGATCTTTGAAACGACGGGTTTATTTCCATTTGGTGAAAAGGTGTAGCTATAAAAAATAAATAAATAAATGACCGTTTGATTCTTTTATTCTGCTTAAACATACTGCAGCTTCAGTGAACAGAAACAACCGGATTTGGGTGACCTCTATACAAATGCTATGGTTGTGTAACATCACTGTGCCCTTTGTGTCAGATGCTGAGAGATGCCAGTGGTTCCTCCTTTAATGTCAATCCTGAGCAAGCAAAAGGAAGAAAAAAAAAAGGCTACGATTCCTTAAGGCATAATCAAAGAGTGTGGGGTGTGATGGGTTTTTTTTTCATGGGAGTCCTTGATGTAAAAAAAAAAAAAAAAAAGTTCCAGTGTGCTCCTGTGAATTGACTATGTGCAGAGTGAGGCTCTCGGCAGGAGAGAGGCTGTGCAGGAAGCCCTCAGTCATGACTGTGTGAGCGCTGAGACAGGAGCATTGTGCGGAGCTGCAACACCCCCTCTGCCTTGTCTGCAAAGTTCAACAACTGAGGCTGAATCGACTTTTTATTATGTTCATATGGAAAATGTATTGGAGTTTTATTTGATGGCTTTGCCGTAACAGAAATTGGATTTCATGGAGGAGAAGACGCATTCTGACTGGATTACAGTGGGATGAAATGAACTTTTTTTTTTTTTTTTTTTTTGGAGGATTTATGTGTCTGGCTCTCGTTTGGACTTTTGATGCCCACAGCTTGCAGTCTGTTGCGATGGCTTTTTGAGTGTTTGTGAATGCCTGGCTGTCATTTTCTTCTTTCAGTCTGCTCCTGTTATGGAAAACCTCACTATGGCTAACGTGACTGTGGAGAATGACACGTCGATGCAGGGCAATCAAACCCTGGGTGTTTGGACTGACTACACTGTTGAATACAAAGTGGTCAGCGTGTTTTTAGTGTCTCTCATATGCGGGGTGGGGATAGTGGGGAATGTGATGGTCATACTGGTTGTACTGACCACAAAACACATGCGGACTCCCACAAATTGTTACCTGGTGAGTCTGGCCGCTGCTGACCTGATGGTCCTAACAGCCGCCGGGCTGCCCAACATCACTGAGTCCCTCTACGGACAGTGGGTGTACGGCTACGCGGGCTGCCTGGGGATCACTTATTTCCAGTACCTGGGAATAAACGCGTCCTCCTGCTCCATCACCGCCTTCACCGTCGAGCGCTACATCGCTATCTGCCACCCCATCAAAGCCCAATTCCTGTGCACTTTGTCCAGGGCCAAAAAAATCATCATGCTCGTCTGGGCGCTCACCTCCGTCTACTGCGTAATGTGGCTCTTTTTATCAGACACTAAAAAGTTGGTCTACGACAACGCCGTCCTGCTCAGCTGCGCTTACAAAGTGTCCAGGAGTTACTATCTGCCCATTTACTTCACGGATTTCGCGGTGTTCTACGTGCTGCCTCTCATGCTGGCCACAGTTATGTACGGACTGATCGCCAGGATACTTTTCCTGAACCCGCTGCCTTCGGATCCGAAGGAAAACACCAAAAAGTGGAAGAAAGAAACGAGTCACGGGGGGAGGATGATCAGCACCAGCTCCTCCAGCAGCACCACGGCTGCCTCCCGCAGACAGGTGCGAAACTGCGCTTTCACATTGTTCGTATCGCTGAACTCACTGTGCATGTATTTGAGCATTGGTTCAGTTGTGTGTGTGTTTGTGTGTGTCTTTGTATAATGATGTGGACACATTTTGGGTTTTTTTTTTTTTTTTTACCCACAAACCCCACAGTCTACATCCATAAATATTTGCACAGATCTGTGAGGCCATAAATATTGTGGCTTTCATCAATTATTAGCCTACTTTTCCACAAGCAATTTCAAATTGTCAAAAGGTTACAAATGACCCCTCAGACTTACCCACTTTTTAAGAACTCATTTACTCTGAGACCTGTCAAGTTCTGGATCGGAACTGACCAATTTCATTACTCACATGAACAAGAATCACCAGGGGGCCTTTTATTGTCTTTCCTAATAATAATAATAATAATGATAGTATAATTGCTCAGTGCTGATTGCAATAAAACTTTGAAGGCACAGACTCATGGCTGCACAACCAGACACACAGGTAGACAGAAGAGCTAGATGCTTGTTTATCTGATCAAGTGAAGAAACCTTTCTGGAATGACAGGGGGTGTGGTACCCCGAGGGAGCGCCATGCTCCACTGGGTGGTATAATCAGCTAACTCCAACTCAAATAGGCTTTTGGCTTTTTCTCTGTCAGTATGGCTTTTGTTTATTCTCAACACACCCACTGACAGATGCACACTCTCCACCACACAGCAACATGTGTCCGACGGTCAGCATTAACCAGTTTTACAATCCATACCATCTACCATGCACCTAACTGAATTATCTAAAGGTTAAGAAGTAATGAAGATCTTAGATTAGGTATTTTGCTCACTGGTGACACCGGGAGTGGCCCTAGCCAATCCAATTAGGCTCACCTCAATGCAGCTGAGGCGACACAGCGTAAATACGGATAAGATTTAATTACATAATAGTGTCATATCTGGATTATCATTTGGTAATTCTATTAACAAAACCAGCTGTTGTCAAATTGTGTATGAGGAAACAGATCAGCAACATCTGAGGCAGTAACAAATGGCTTATGAAATATACAGAGAGATGATTTTTAACATACATTACAAAGTTTTTACTAAGACAGTGTGGTGATAAATTGGAAATGGCCTTATATTAGATAAAGTAGACATCATCCTATCATTGTTTCCATTTGATCACTGAGATTGTATTTACTGTTGTTGTATAAATATATTTTCCTGAACTTCTTCGTTATGTGTAGATATTGGCCACCCTCAAAAAGTTACAAGTAGAAGAGCTCGAAGTATAACTTATGCTATTGTCCATAATTTACATCTTACTTTCCATTAGTTTGGTTTGAAAAACATCAGTGAACTCCTCATCGGTTCTATGCCAAAACATTTCTAAATATGGCAAATTCAAGACAAGAAAAAAGGTTTAGAGCACATACAAAAAACACCTCCCTGTGTTTTGATCTGTTTGTCGTTGTTTTAGCTGCAAGAATGTACAGATGTGCTGACATGTTTCAGCAGAGTTTCGGTGAGTTCTGCTTTTAAACACAAAACAGACCACGCGTCCAGACAGTGATCAATCAGCAGGGAAGCACCTACATGCGAGGCGGTTAGAGTTACCAGCTGATACTGATCAGTGGTCAGCGTGTTTAGCGCTTTGTTTGTGGACGAGTTCAGCAGAAGTGGGACATTTATGCATTGATGTGTTCTGCTTAGAACCAATACATTTGTTTGTCTTGAAATATTACCAGAAGGCTACTTGTAATCAATTAATATTCTATTAGTTTGATCATCATCATCGCTGTGGGCGTAACAGGAAGTCAAACGGAGACTGTTCGCCATATTCTCTGGAAAAGTGAACCGGCGAATGGGTTTAACCATAGAAAGGCCCCAGTTTTATTTAAATCTAAAGTGCCCAATGCACGTGAAGTCACTGTAAGAAGTCACTGTGGTTACACTCAGAGGCAGAAAGGCTTACGGATTGGCAGCGTTAGCTTTCAGCTAGAATGCTGCAAAAATACGAACAAACACATCTAAAGTGGGAGTCCTAAGTGCTGGACTTCAGTTGAAGAAACAAAAGTCCAGTTGTCTTCTCCTTAATCACTTAGGATTACCATGTCTGAGAATTTAAACACACGTCTAAAATGGGAAACAGCTGATATGAAAACACACCTACTTGGTTTGTCAAGCAGGTTGTCATGTAGCTGAAATTACATCCACATATTCTTTTCAATATAACACTGTACAAATGCTGTTTTATGTAAAGCCCGATGCCTTCAGTCTTGGTTTGTTACTTTGCTTCTTTTTCATTTACCAGTAAGCAAATGGCTGCCGGCCAAATACATACTTAGCAGCTACACACAACTCACTGCTGTTGCTTGAACATAAAATAAGCACAAAGTATAGCGGTTTAGTTTATGTGTTTTATGTATTGTTCACACTGTTTATTTAATATGAAAACAAAAACATACAACTAAGTGTCGAGGCCTTTTGTCTGCCTTCAGGCTTTGCTTTGTTGCGTACTTGACCAGCATCACAGTCATGGACTAAATGCTAGGAAATTTATTTCCTGGCTGTATGTTAGTGTTCATGGACCACTGGGTTGCAAGGATCGCGTCAAGTCCAACTGCCTTTAATTTCAAGCAGATAATCATTTGTTTTACTCTCTGTTTCCCTAAAGGCAGCCATGTTGCACAATGTGTTGCCACTCAGTCCGACTGAGGGCCTATATTCAAACGATGAATGACTAATTATTACTAATAAAGTATTCCTTCCAAAATATTTATCTTTGAGAAGTTTTGGATGGTCTTCACTGCACATATATGGTCAACCGGTAAATATACAATACCAGGACCCAGAGCAGCTAATTGGAATTCAGCCATCATTCATTTTATCATTTAGTAAATCTTAGAATACATTTAGTTTTAATAAAAAAGTCTAGATTTTTTAAAAAGTTGAGGCTTCTTACACAAACAAATCCCAGTTTTACAAAAGAAGTGTTTTCTAAGCTTACGTCTCAGGTTGAGGTTTGGTGATTGATGATTTTAATGGAGTTAATTTTCTTTGGTTCGGCCTGGGTGATCTGATTTGAGTAGTAAGTAGACGCTGAACGCTTCCTGCTGTGAGGACGCAGGTATAATTATTTTTCTGCTGATTACTGATTGTACGGTCCTTTCAATTATGAACAGTCTGTTGAAGGTTTACAGAGAAATGCATCTTCACGCGCAAACAATGACATTATAGGAATGTTTATTTTTCTTTTCATGGCCACTGAAGCACAGCCTTTTTCAGAGGATTAAATAAACATACTGAGGGTTTTTTATTTGGAGGCACAGCACCCACCTAGGGCAAAATCATACCAATTCCCTTCTTCTTAACACGACCCTGTGGTATTTAGTCTAACAAACATCAATCATGCCATCAGTATTTGTACTCTGTGGCTGTGTTAAACTTAGTAAACATACTTCAGGTCCATCTCCACCCAAACAAGTTTTTCTTCTTTATTCACAAGAATGATGTCTTTGCAGAATTGGATACCGTGATCCAGTTTTCACATTTATCTGGTGAAGAACCTTAAATCTAAGGACTTATCAGCAGGATTTGTGATATCATACATATTATGGAGCCAGGTGTGATTTGGCATTCAGCTGTGCGACCCAGAAACACAGAAAATTGACTTTGAAGAGAATAGAAAACATCTTAAATCCAACAGTTAAATGTTTTAGTTAAACAAAATTACTGAATTCTGGAGGAAGGTATATAAAATATCTTTTATTGTTTTGTCGAAATGTTGGCGTAAAAACCATATCACACACAAACTATTATTCAAAACAGAGTACTATTTTTCTAATGTCTATGGGTGATATAAAGTCATATATTGTGTAAATGCTCACAGACAGGAATTTTAGAATGTAATTTAGTCACAAAGTAACTCCCATGTTCATTGCTCTTGTTATTAGCAGTCTTACCAGTATTCATAAACTACACAGAACAAAGAAAGAAGCCAACGAGAATTAAGATTTTCTCTTAGCATTCACATTAATATTGTTAATAATCTTTAATAATGATTCATCTGACCAAAGTGCCCTGCCTAAAAGGAGTTAATACACTATGATCATTCTTGCACTATGTGTATAAAAGTTAAGTGTTGTGACACCTGACAGAATTTCAACACATTATTCATTTGTATTAGGTGACCAAGATGCTAGCCGTGGTGGTGATCCTCTTTGCCTTACTGTGGATGCCCTACCGGACCTTAGTGGTGGTCAACTCGTTCCTGAATCACGCCTACCTGGACACCTGGTTCTTGCTCTTCTGCCGTCTCTGCATCTACTTAAACAGTGCAGTCAACCCGGTCATCTACAACGCTATGTCTCAGAAGTTCCGCGCTGCTTTCCAGAAGCTGTGCCACTGCGGCCCCCAGCGCACGGACAAACCCACTTCTTACAGCGTGGCGCTCACGTACAGTGTCATCAAGGAGATATCCAATGGGGAAAGCCCTGACCACTTCACTACAGAACTGGACGAGCTCAACGCGCCCACGGATCACTTTCTACCCACCAGTATGCTGCCCACTGCCAAGAAGATGCCGTATGATGAGCCTTCCCTGTCAGGGAGACATGTCAAAGCCTGACCGAAACCGAACTTTAAAACTAAAACGGATCACTGAGATTCTGACAGCTATGGATTCAGTCACCCGTGGGATATTTTTGGGAAGTTTTAAGAAAAAGTACACTGACACTTCCAATTTAATTTCTCCAAGGTGTTTATTTCTGGTTTTTTTTTTGTTTGTTTTTTTTGACATGACCATTTTCAAGAAGCCGAGTAGGATGCAGTGAAACCAATGACAGGATATGTCACATAAAATGTAAGCGTTTTATGACAAAATACGTGAAGGGATCGTGAATCATGCATAGTGCTGTTTTTTGATAGATCTGTACAGCAGTGGTTCTCAGTTGTGATGAAAAAGATCCTGCTCAAAACAGGAAACATTAATACTGGATGAAGGATGAAAAGCATCTAGGAGTGATATAACCTGTGATATAATGCGAATACCTTTATATAAACCTACAACTAAAATGTTACATAAATAAGCGCATGAGAGCAAATAGTGTCACCAAGTTTATCCTTCGTTGCATGATTAGTTTGGTTGAATCACGCTTCCTCCACATCCTGGCTCTTAAGTATATACACAACCAGACAAAATTATACTATAATTCATTCAGAAGGGGGAAGTTTTAGTAGTGAGCATCCTCATGACCTCTTAATGCTACATCGCTTTCACAGAATGCTTTCAGATACCTGTACTTCCCCATGCACTAGAAAGCATGTAATTCAAATGAATCAAAGGACGCGACGCCGTGACATTTTAATCCCTCCACTAGAGAGAAAGCGAGCATGGAGGATAACACAACCTTTCAAGAAGGTACAACAACCGAAAGGGTCGGATAATATACAAATGGCAAACTCACTTGAACCTAATGCGTCAATTCGAAACTAAATGACATGTTCTCTGCAGGGACTTTAATCTTTAACGGTGAAAAACACATCAAAGCTGCATGTTGCTTTGGTCATGAAGGCGATCTCTGTGGACTCTCAGAGGAAGGTCAGCGGCCAGTATATAATGAGGTAGAAATGTGTAGCCCTGGTGTGAAGACGGAGAGGTTGTTACTCAAAGCGTCAGATCACTGGCTGTAATTCATTGATATTGGCTGAGACCGCACACTGCAGTGCTATCTGTGATTTATTTGTTCATCAAAATCCACAGAGCAATGATGGAAAGTGTAAATAGATAGCAAAGTGCCATACGTCAGAGTGTTGCAGTGCAAATTATGTATATAGCTCACCTTGCCACTAAAAGAATAAATTATCTTAATCTACGTATGCATAGTATAAATTGAAGAGCACTGAGAGGGAAAAAGTACAGAGAGGTTTTAAACGAGATGGACCTGTTTCATACTGAACAGCAAGCTTTTTTTTTTCTCTACTGTAAAATTGCTTGAAATTGATTGTGCAGTGCAATGTGAAATTATTTCAATATTGTGTTTTTCAAATGTGTGTGTCAGCAATCGCATTAAATAAAAGCTCGTCTGGATCCATTGTTTCAATCAAACCTCCAAAGTGTGACAGATGAGAATATAAAAAAAAAAGGTTTGAAGTCACTAGTTTGTAGCGGAGAATACCTGTCATCCGTGCACTTTTATTAAGTTCTCTCTCTGGTCTTTGGTTAAATTGTGTTTCATTTTTGGGGAACAAGTGGCTGTTGTGATGGAGATGTTCTGCACCGTGCACAGTTGCCGTGTGAGCTCAAGCTTTTATGATGTAAGCACAAAAATGTGATAATTTAATGCATTTCCATCACAGCTCTGTGCACATACCTGTGTCATGGTAACTTTTTTTTTTTTTCTGCTCTTGCTGTTTGATGGATTGTTTTGTATTTTGTATTGTTGTTTGTCTAGAATAAAACCATAGAATAATTGCATCACCTTGTGGTTTCTTACTCCATCTTAATGTCTGATGAGACGAGTTCCTTTGTTCTCCAACTCCCCAACCCATTACTGATATATTACCAGCAATCACTGAAGAAAATGCCTCACCCCCGATGTCGCCATGGATCAGACACCAATCGCTTCTTTATGAGCTACGACCACACTGCGGACATCAATCAAAGGGGTCGATTGCTTCGTTTTGCAGCCACTCAGCGTGTGGGGACCTGCGTCTACAAAAAAATAATCTCACTAAGGCCCTCTGAGCGCAAAGTCAACAAAATGTTAGACCTGCTAAGTTAATGTCACTCTAAATATCTGACTCATCAGCCCCAAAATCCTCCCTCAACTTGTTAAAGTGACAAGTGTGACACAGTATTGGAATATAAGCATGAAATGTTAAACAGCTGTAGAGAGCTCACGGCGCTGGGAGGGAATGCACTCGGAAAATAGAGGCACTGATTGACTATGCTGTCCACATTTCATCACTTTGTCAGCACTAGGTGGCAAATTAAATGCCAAATACTATTTACTTTTAAGGGAACAGCTTGTATGTAAACTTACAATAACACTGAAATAGGTTACTCATGTGTTCTGTTAATGGGAAAGTGGGATTTTCTCACACAGTCACACATTACATTGTATGAATAATATAAGTTCAAGAGACATAACCACAACACGGCTGTCGTTTTGCAGAAGAGTCATTTATAAAACGCATTTTGACTTTTCATGCTGTTGAAACAGCAGTAAGACGTCTTCTGAAAGACACCCTGGGTTATTATTCAAATGAAAGCATTATGCAGATGTCATTACGCATACATTAGACTGCAGGAGAGGAACAAGAGAGAGAACAAAAACCTTGACAAGATTTATAAAATACTCAAAGGGAAAAATTAAACTACAACACTTTCCGGGTCTTGTTTTTGGTTATTTATAGTCAAAGCTGACTAAAATATATATTTTGCTGCTCAGATTCAAATTGATTCAGCTAATGAACGCCAGTCTTCAGCTGCTTAAGTCAAGATCGCTCAAAAGCGACTTGAACTGCACTCCACCAAACAAAACTGATCTATTATAAAAGAAGTAAACAATGTCTCATTCGTCACTAGAATGGAGGAATCTATCCAGCTACTTCGTGAAAAACTGTCATGCCATTAAAGATTTACTGCCAAAAGAGAGTCAGTCTCATCTGGCAAAGAGTTAGTGACCCAAACGGTTGAAAATGAAACACTAAGCAGGACTGAAGTGGCCAAGAGGATGAGACATCAGAATAAAAGCCTCAGCAATAGGCAGCTGCACCAATAAAATGGCCCTGGCTCCTTGAACCTTATTTATTTGCCTGCTTCTGCCTTCCAGCCCTATTACATTTGGAGAGCTGTACATTTTTATGTTCATTTCAACGATTAGGAACAAGAAGGCAACAGCAACGAAAGCCAACGAATTAGCATGAGCAAAGAATACCGCTATGATGAACATTTGTCTTCCACACAGGATTTCAGCCATTCACTTAGATAGCTCTTATTCCTTCCCTTCAGCTCATTTCCATGTTCTTCAGTTCATTCAGTAATTGTCTCGATAATTAGTCTGGGATTGAGAAAATATTATACCCACTGAATGGTCTTCCATTCTGCAAATCTTTGTTTCACCACCTCTTTGTTGTAGAGAGCAACACAGCTGACACACTATCGCAAAAGTCTGCAGTTTGCAGTAAATCTTTACATTTTCAAACTTGGTTTTCCCATTATAAATTTCTGGGCGCGATGTCACTAAGGTGAATTCATGATGTACATATATAAGGAGTGTTTGACATTTCAATCAACTCTGTCTGTCGATTTTTAATCATATCATTAATGAACACATTCCAAGTTAATAAATATGGAAATGTTGCCCTGAAGGTATTGTTTTGATCCAGCTGCTGAGACTAAAGATACCCTGAGCATCCACAACCTCTTGTTGAGCAGAATCATCAACGCTTGACTTCACCAAACCCTGCACCGGGACATAATCATTATTCTAGCATGAGCTATTGGGCAACAGTTGGCAGGTGTAAAAACAAATTAACCAGCCAGAGAGTGATTGATCGGGTTTCTAAACATGTAGTCTGTCCATCTGAACAAGCATCCTGCGCTCTACCTTAAGGCAAGCTACAGGTTTAGAACACAAGAGGTGAGCTTTGATTGACTTAATTCATGTACAGTGAATCATTTCTGTGAGGGGCGTATTTTCACAGAAAGGAAAAGAGGGTATTGTTTTCACTCAGGTCAATCTGTGTGTGTGAGAGAGAAGAAGAACTCACCAATGGATACATCAGTCTTTAAGAAACTTGGTACATTTATTGACTGAGTGAATATCTGGGTACGTCTTAAGAATAACCCTGAGCGTTTCAGTCGACAGGATTGTCTCATTTCTTAACACGGCTTTTATTATTGTGAATGTGTTGTGAAAAAATCACTGAGTTCTGTCACACTGTCACACACGCCAAATTCTGCTTTGCAATCTTGATAATGATGCTTAATAAATGATAGATGAACGCTGAGGTTTCGGTCTGAGATCCTCTCTGGTAGAGATGCATGCTCCCATGAAAAGTCCACATTTCTGGTCAGGTGGACATACAACTAATGCTAAACATTGTGAAAGAGGACGTCAACAGGTTTTTGGATGTTTTTTTCAATGTGCAACTATCAAAATCGTCAAAGTCAGCTGATATTTTCAAGCTGTGTGAAGAAATGAAAGCACAGTGGAGCGTCGTAACTTCGAAACTGCCCAGCTTTATGTATCTTGCACTATTTATCACCGTCAGTACATTCAATAAACCATTTCAAACTTAATTTATACGTCTTAAATGTAAGGGGTGACAATTCATATGTGTGATCATTGTATTGATCGGGGTTAGATTAGATTATTTTAGATGAGATTATTGATCTCAGAATACATTTTCCTCTGCCTCCAGCAGCCTCTCTCTCTCTCTCCTTGTGAGTTTGTCTATCTGTGTGCGTGATTGCAGGAGTGGAAACAGATGCGCTGGAGTCAGGTCACCAGCTGCCACTCATCGCCACTCAACTCTGCCATTAATACTGGGCTCCAACGCTGCCACTTCAACTGATCATAGACTCTGATTCACAGTCAGTCTTGTTCCAGCCCTTCTAAGTGCTTTTCTAGCTATTGCCCATTCTAACTCCCAGTTCCCCCTGCCTGAGTCCCACCTATGACTGCAGCACTCAATTGCAGGGAGGCGATGGCCAAAAACACTTAAACGAATGCTGCTGTCTCAGCTGAATCTAACTACGCCAAATGCCAACACCAACTAAACACCTACCTTGCTTGGTGTGGACTGTTTGAAGATGGAACAAGAGAATTAAGATGGATTAACAACACGCTAATGACAGACGCTCGTCAGTCTACAAACCAATCACTGTAGTATCACAAGTAGTCTGCTCTCAAAATTGCAGTGTCTAAATGTATATAATGTAAAAAAAAAACATGAACTTTGGTTCTGACTTTCATTTATGAAAAGATCTTGCACCTTTCCTTCCACTTGTTCTTCATTAGCATCATTTTAATCTATAATCGCAAACTAAAGTGACAGTACTTACACAAGTAGTACACATCTTTTGGTGGACCTTAAAACATAAGTACAGATACTTAAAGACTAGTAAAAGTAGAAGTACTCTGAAATATACTCAGAGTAGAAAAGTAAAAAGTAACAACTCTACAACTTCTAACTAAAAAAAACCCAAAATCACCCCAATGTACAATGTCAGCAAAAAACATGCAAAAGTAAAAATAAAATATGATTCCCTTCAAATGTATTAAAACTAAAGTAACAAGCCTTTTTGAAAATGTAAGGAGTAAAAATTAAAAAGTTGGCAGAAAAAGCACTATTATGATTCAATTACTACCTGAAAACCTGTGTTTTATAAAACATGTTTTATATTGCTAATGGATGACATGACTACTTGTATATGAGTGATGTTAATAGGTAAGAACCTGCAGAAAACGCATCTTACGTTGCAGTTTCACTCAGTTACGACCCTCAACTTACACTATTACAGTACAGTGTCTTCCAAACAGGAGTATATGTTGAAGTTACAAATACTAGATGACCAGAAGCAAGACTGGTGTGAATATTAATATTGTCCTGCACACATTAGATACATGAATAGGCAACTGTCAGGTGTGTCATATAAATGTAAATGGTGATAATATGTAAATGAGAGCTTGTTTTCACTTCCCTACAGTGGCTAAAAGGACAGGTTAACACAGTTTTTTGCATTATGTGTTTGAATGTTCCAGCTACAAATGTAACCCGAAAATAACCCATGTCCTAAAATACAGTTTCGGACTTTTATTTCATCATCCTAACGACTACCAACTAATGCAACACACTATTATGGTCAAGAGTTTCTTTTAAATGTGCTTTCCTAGATTCATTTGTATGCACACTTTCTTTTCAAGTGTTGACGTGAATGTGGTTTTGTTTTGTGGCAGATGAGCTAGTTACTTACAAGGTCAGCTTCACAGAGCACACAGGGTATAAAGCGTGCAACATTGTTAGCCCTATCTGTGTGAAATTATCACTGAAACACAGACTGTGTTTCATAAAACTGGAAACTGTGAGTTTCAGAACAAGATGAGAAACAAAGGAACCAGTCCTTGTTTTATCCATTCTGGGCTTTTTAGTTAAGGGGATATTATTGGTCCACAATGAGACATAGTAGACGATGAAAATGACACATCACTGCTGGATGTCACCCAAAATAAAACAGAAAAAAGACGAGGAACCCCGTTGTGAGCAACAGTTGAAACACATGGTGGACTTCATAGAGAGGACCCGCTCCCCTGTGGATATAAGCGGCTTATTCGAAGGTATTTTTGTTACTACCACAGTTCTTATTTTCAGGTGATTGTACAATAATTCAGGCATAATCATGAATTTTGTTTTCCATTTCTGCAATTGCATCCCCCTAAATCCTCACACTGAACCTTTCATCCAAAGATTTCAAACGAAGTGTCTAGAAAAGGAAACAATTTTTGAAACTACTCAAACAGGATGGTTATTACATTTTGAAAAAACTGCAAAGAGCTTTAAAAGTTTAACATTGTATGAGAAAATTCCATTTCCAACACTGCCATACAGTGTCTTCTCTCATCAGAACATTTTCCACCTTAGGATAAAACTTTAACATTCTCCAACATTTTCTGCATTTACCCACTTTCTACCATTAAAAAGCCCTTAAAAACCAACAAATGGAACGTGCATTTGTTTTTACATGATTACTCTTCTTATGGGGTACCCTGTGTATTTTTGCAATATAATATTCAAAACAATTAATTAATTAAACCCCTACTAAGAGTAAAAAATAAATAGGCGGTTCTAGGATAATAGTCGATAATTAACTGCAGTCAGGATAATTCAGTTGCAATTAAAACAATAATCCTACAACATCAGTTAAGTAAAAACAACACAGTAGTAGAAACAGCAGAGCTGTGTGTGTGTGTGTAGTTGTTTCATACTGTGGTTGACTTTCTCTCACAGGAGCGTTTGTGTGTTTCCTCAGCTGTTGCTTCAGATTCTGGTCCGTACGTGTGAAATGTGTCACATGGATGTGTATGTAGCTCGGGTCATTTATCCCCTATCTGCAAAGAGGATCTCTAACTCTACTGATTAAATACCACAGACCACAGAGAACGTAACGATTTTTGGGTATTTGTTTGACCTTATTGCTGAGTCAGTCGTTATGATTAAAGGTATGAGGGAATAAAGATTAGGAAAGCCTGTCTTTTATAGAATAATGAGAACTTTTCATACAGGCAACCAATGCTAACCATAAAAATGAGCTTAATTACAGTGAAATGTTATCAGATCATTCAAATATTCGTGGCAGAAATTTGTTTCCAAGCTAAATGTCGATAAGAAACAAACAAAACCACCTCATTCAGAAGGGAGCTGTGTGAATTTCCTATTGACTAGTAAGAGGTGATGGGAGCAGTGTCAGGTGTGTGTGGACAGCACAGCATATTTAATTTCCAGCTCACTCTCCTGTCATATTGCTGACAGGGTTAGGAGTGTCACTGACCTGAACTTTATCTTTATCCGCTGAGAGATGAAGAAAATGCTGCTGAGCAACAACATCTGGATGTCCCTCCCATCCAGAAAGCCTGGCTTCCCGCTGCTCATTTACGTTACTTTTGCTGTACTCGTTTTAAACTGCCATTGATAGAACAATTTAATAATTTCTTTGAAACCAAGCTATGAATGCCAGCGATTTTGAATTAGGTTAATAAGTTGTGACGGGTTGCATAGCTTAGGTTAAGGAGAACAATGAAGTCTAATATCTTTATGAGCTTTCCAATTATTCTAAAGGTATATCGATCTTTTTCTCATAACAATTTTCTGTATTCAGCAGCTAACAGCAAATGACAAATGACCTACAGGCGTTTTCATAAAGGTCTGAGCAGCATCTGGGGAACACTGTTCATTGTTTCCATGTTCCAGTTGCAGCTCGACCACAGCAACTTCCTGAAACATGCGACAGTCAGCACCATATTAATGACCCGGACTGGGTCATTCATCAACAATGTAGAAATGGAAGCGTGGCATTTTGCTTCTGCAAAGGGTGTTCAATTCAAACTCTCTTGTATTACACTTTCTACTTACACACAAATCTATGCTAGCATCTCTTCTACCTCACTGTCTCTCCTTTTTAACAATTAGCATGCACTGTTTTACACAAACCCTGACAACATCCAGTAAGCACACGAGAGATATGGCCAGAGCAGGAGCTTTTGTTTTAAAGCGGATCTGGCATGTATTTGCATCCACGGTACATCGTGATATGATGAAACCAAAGCTTCTGCTTGAGAAGCTAAAGCACATCTCCTCATTATGACGTAGTCACACACTGCCAACGTATAAATAGACATACCGACATACCGGAGTGCTGATGTTTTGCAAGCTCACCTCACCTTCACAGAGGAGCAGACTTCACACGTTAGCACTCATTTGATGAAAAAATAGGAGCAGGTGAGTAGTGGAGAGCCTCTTTCATTGAGTTGACCAATAGCAGCTAGATGAGTATTACCTTGGACAGACCTCTACACAAGCTCCCTGTATCAGACATAAGGCCGCATATCAGCTCTAATAAACCCTGCATGGTGACATAACACGGAATAATAATTACCAAGGACCCAGAGAAAAGGTTTCATTACCTCTGCCAAGAAGGTTATGTGATCATTCACATTTGTCTGTCTTTCAGTAGGACTACACTAACACTACTCCATTGATTTTGGGTGGAAGGGCAGGGAATGTACGGAAACACGTTGCATGCGTTAATTACAAGAAAAGATCTCCTAATTATGAGAAAAGGATATTTCTTAAGAGAAAGGATCTCAAATTTCAAGATCCTGATCTCATAATTAAATAAACAAGTCCACGGTTCAGTATAGGCCTATATTCTTGTCTTAGCCTATTCATGCGGTTCACACTTCCGTTTTTAAAGGCGAATACGACGTGTCCCTTTATTCACATTACAGGTTTAGTTTGCCACAGTGAAAATACGACTCAACAAAGTATGGATATAAAATAAATGAATTTAAACTGTACATATGGACTTATTTAAATGCTTCTTACTATTATGTTAGTATTTCAGTGTGCTACACTTCTTATATTTTATATTAATATCTTTTTATGGAAAAGAGCTTTTTATTCAGTAGCTTCCATGTCATGTGACCCAGTGACTCCAGATACATGCTGAACTGTAGTACTGCACAGGAAAAATAAGAAATATCTCACCTTATTGAATTTTACGGCTTCTTCTATTTTATATCAATAGTTTTATGTCAAAATCTGCATTTTTTTCAATGGCATGTGACAATTGTGATGGCTACTTGCTTCTCTAACCTCTGTCGTTCTACAGTAGGCGGAGCTACCCAATCGGAGGGATGGGAGACACCTGGGAGTCTTTTCCCCCTGCTTTAAAACCCCGCCCTCACTCCAGAATATTGAGCCTTCTTCTCCCGGCGCAGTGTTATGTTATTTTTTTCGCACCGATCATTCATCCTTGCACCCACACTTCATCACTGATAATACTGACTTCCGCACCTCACAGTACTTTCCTTTGTATTATGTTTCATTAGTTTGATTTAGTTAATGAATTCTGAATTTGTTGGCCTTCAAACTGCGTCTCCTCCTTTGTTGTCATTGTTGCTTCTGAGCCGGGACACAATGATTAATTACTAGGCCTAAGTTTTCTCACAATTATGAGATAAGGTCTGAAAATATTTTCCTTCAATGAATGCAATGTCCTTCCATAGGAATGGACCATGGACAAAGTCTTAAATTTGAATGGAGCAGATCTATAAAAAGGAACAGAGACTGTATGTTTTTTTCTGACTTCATGAAATACAGGACTGTGGAGCCTTGGTGAAGGTATTTGCTCTCAGAGTGTCCTTCTATTTTGCCATTTATTTTCATGGTTCATTGTTTTGTGCAATTCCGACCGCATGAGACCCACTTTCAATTCCATTGTTATTCAAGCACATTTATTGAATACGCAGTTTCAATCAGGAATTTCATTTAGTGAGTTAATCACAAACTTTGTGCCCTGCACTTCAGCTAGTCAAGAGGTGTGTGTAATGCAGGACAACATCCTGATAAAGCAGATTCATTAACGTGTCCTTGTCACATTCAGAAAAACTGCATTATTGTAATTTTTACAGAATGTATTTGCAATTTAAATGGATTTCAATTTGTGTAGAAGAAGGTGTCCTCTTAAGATGACAGTTAGATGTCTTTAAATTTGAGTCTTTTTCTTTGTTTTAATTGCAAAAGTGAATGAAATGAAAAAGCAGTCTACAAAAACTGGTAAGTTCCCTACAGCGACGTGCCACCGCTAATTTAAGTTGTGATAAGAAAACAGTTGGAAAACAGAATAAGAGCTGATTTCATTCACCTCTTGCAGGTAAAATGAATAGTTGTTCTAGCCCTGCCTTTTTTTTGACAAACAGTTAATAACAGACCTCCATTTACAGTACTGTATCGCAGTGTTTTCTACATGTTTACATGACCCCATATAACACAAATACAACCTTGTCAAAATGAGTTTTTGAACCCACAGACATAAGACAGAGTCCCACGGAAATCACCTCAAGGCTGTTACTCCTTTCATCAAGACAAATCAAAAGGTCAGACAGGGGAGCTCACGCGATGAATCCTCTGCATCAAAAACCAAACCTGACAGGATTCCTTCAGATACATCCAGTCGCATACTGAACCGCCAGATAATTGCATGAAGGTGTGGGGGTCAGGATGGTGGCATTTCATCCCTATTATTGACAAACTTGTCTTTCTCACTTAAAATCAAATTATTGATTGCATTACCTGACAGAATTGCAGTACAACTCACACAACCAGCGCCGTTGGTGTTTGTCACTGCATGCCAAGTACGAAAACATCAGCCTGACTTACTTGTGTGTTATTGTGGCAGTTCTTTCTATAGTTCAGAGATTAGGCAGCAGCAAGACAAAAAGTTAATGTAAAGAAAACAGTCTGGGCCCTGAGTAAGACCACCCTTATTAAACACTAACACTGTACTCACTTTGACCTTCAGTGTAACTAAGAGAACCATGCCAGGAACAACTTCAGTCAAATACTTAACATAGCCTCCAACTGAACAATCTTTTAATAATTTATGGCTGAGTACATTCAGAAAATGCCATTTCAGGCTTTATTCCTTGGGTAAGATTGATTTTTTTTTAAACACCAGAGGCAACATCCTCTCGGCTGTAGAGTGATCTTCTGCTCCAGTGGACAAGGTCTTCTTAGGTCGCAATAAGCCACGTTACAGACAGCCCATCTCATTCTGCCAACTGATTCAGTAATAGCCATGGATTGCAATTACAGTGGTGCAGAACTGACCCATCTAACTAACTCCGTTCATAAGTCACAAAGCATGTTTTGCGTTATTGCATATGATATTCATGCTGTATAACCTCTGGCCGGTTACATAATGTTATGAGTTTTGACTATAGTCCAACTTTTTGAATGTTGTCATCGTCTTCTTCTGGATGCAGAACTGGCTGTGTTTTGTAATGAAATTAACTTCTTAATTCACTTCTGATTAGAAGGACGGCGTTTCGAATGATGCGTTCTTCTGTATTTGAATATAAAATATGAGCCAGATAAAGAGTTTTTTTTTTATGTAATATCTAAAAGGTCAGCGTTATCATTACTAATCTTTTGGTAAACAGCAGATGGTTACAGCTATCCAGAGTTTAATGAAAGTTCCATTTTAAATAGTAATTTGCTTATTATGCAACATTTCTTCTTAACATTCTAATAATCACAGCCAATTCTTTGTATGGCATTTATGAATATATAATCGGCCATATACTATGAAGTGTGTGACATATAAACCTGCCATTTCATTCTGTGTACATGACCTTTTTTCAAAGTAATAATTGTGCAAGGAGATGCCTGAATAAAGGTCATACAAGTGTAAGACTTGATTTTCCTGATCATAGTGCTTTTCTGTGTCTGCTTTTGCCTCATTCTGAAGGTAATTTATTTAATGATACTCATCACCAAGGCAGCATCTCTTCGCTCCTCATTTTTGTGAAAAACAGGCTGTGGCGTGACCACAATAGATGTCTGAAAAATAGAAGTGAGCACAAAGTTCACGTATACTTCACAGGAGTGGGACTGGCGTATTCATCAGCAATTAATAAACATGTAGAAAAAGTGTTTCAGTGAAGCCCGAAACTGGAACCGTGGTGTTGAAATCTAATCGACAGCTATACAATGCACATTCAATTTAAAATCAGCGTGTAGTCTGTATAACGTGAAAGAGACGTGAAATGTGAGAAAGACAGTAAGGGGATGACATGCACAAATTGTTCTGCGGGGAAGAGAACCACAGACTCACTGGGAATTCGTGCTCCTGTGATATTTTCCGTTGTTATTTGGCCGTCGGATGGCCCCCCCACTTTTACTGTACTTAATCTGAATAACTGCACCAATGTAAAAAAGATCTCTTGTAGATGATCTTGTGAGGTAAAATGCGATTGATTAGACAAGCAAATTGCAATCCTTTCATTTTATGAATTCAGCCACAGCATTACTATTCTTTTCTTTTCCATATTCCCAGAGGAGCTGCCTGTCAGCTGCTCTGCTTCGGCCCCTTTTCAGTATCATGAGAGAGCACTGAGGGGTGGCAACTCTATGTAATTGGCTTTTCTGACAAGAAAAGTTACTTGATGCTATACTAATGATGGCCTTTGGAAGTAATGAAAACCACAGCGGCCTTCTGAAGCTCCACAGGATACGTCGTGGTCTGTTTATTGCTTAAACATCAATTTGATTCTGGGGCAACATACAACACAAGTAAAAAACAAGGGAAACTAATCCAACAAACATCCAAACAACAACAGAAAACTTCTATTTATCCTCTGTTGCTTTCATTCCTGTAAACCAAATTCAAGATTTCACTCCTACTGGTCCTCCTCCCCTTTGGATGAAGGGTATTTAACAAGTTAATGCAAAAAAAAAAAAATCCTCATAATGCATATTACATGTGAAATGTAAGTAACTGGAAAAAAATATATACATGCAGTTTAAAGCAGCACTACATCACATTGAGTGTAGGCATATTTAAATTTTGGCCGTTGTAGGACCAGATACTTGACGCAGAGCACTGGAAACATCTTGAGCAAACACAAAAGACACTTCAATGATGCATTCCACATCGTCTCCGTCGGGGCCACTTCCTCCCCCCTTAAGATGCAATTACCAGCCAGATCCAGACGGGCCTCCTGTGATTTGCAGAAATACAACCACATCCCCACTTTTCAGGATATCTGGTACTAGGACTGTGTTTACCCTATAGATTTCTGGAACCATTAGGAAGGAAAGACCTAATGGCACCACTGTCAGGGAATGAGGGCAATTTACACCTCCTCAAGGCTCTTTGTTCACAATCAAGAGAGAAAACCATCCTGACTGACAAGTGGGGGTGATATATGACAAGGACTATGGTGAGTAACCCCCGGGTCCCTGCTTCACTACACACAGAGTTCCAAAAAGCAAATCGAACACCATTAATTAGAACTAAAATAATCTCCCAACATCAGAAGATCAGAACATCAGAACAGCCAAAGGCTCCTCAGACTCTCCACTACTATTACCGTTTTGCCAAAAGTATAATTACTCTCATTATTGAACTTGTATGTTCACCTAGATAGAATAACCCCGTTCATGTTATCACCTTATAAGTGCAAATAAAGCATACAAATAAAATAATTGCTGCATACCACCTTTATGCCTGCAAAGAAGGGAAACAAATTGAGACTGGTCAACCTCAATTTGTTCTCCCTCTGTCTGGTCCCAGAGATCAAATCTGAAATGCTTCCACGTCTGAAAAAAGAGAAAGTTTCACACTTTAATCATGAAATGTACAATAGCTTCCATATACAAGCTTATCAGCTCCGGCATTAAATTAATAATTTTTTATTAAATTATTATTGGTAATGGAATAACTGGAGTCCTCATGTTTGTACACAGTGAAACTAATTATGTTACTGGTTATTACTTTCTTTTAGAAACTATCAGCACTATTATGTGTTTTATTTGTCTTTCTACAAATCCTGGTCCTCCATTCAGCTGTTCTTCCACCTCATATTGTATGTTTACACAGTGTCTTTTGTACTGTTATGTTATCGTTTTTTTGTTGTAGGTTTAATAGATTTTGGGCGATTTCCCTCTTAAAAGATATGAGTGAAGTGGGAGGCCGAAATCTAGACTGATATGGGTTGTATGACAGCTGTCAGAGATACAGAGAAAGACAAGTGATACTTCCTTCCCTCTCTATCTATCTTCTTGCTGCCTATTCCCAGTGTGAAGGATGTTTTATAGATATTTTTCAGCGTTTTTCCTCTTTATTTGGTAGATATATGCAGTGAAGACTGACAGGAAAGGCGGTGGAGAGAGGGCCTGGCCTGGCTTTGAACCCTAGCTGCTGCAGTATGTGGTATGCGCTCTATAGGGTGGCTACTTGAACACCAGGTTGATGCTGGTATATACTGAGTTATACCTGATTCTGTTCAGAGGGAGGTCCCTCATTTAGAGAGCCCATATCTGGCTTGTACGCATTTTAATGTCAGCAGCTGAGGGAAACATTTTTTTCCGACCTTTTAGAAGAGCATTCACTTAACAGGCACCTGTGGCTTAATGCACAACCCTCTTTGATTTAGTACTTCCTGTAGTGACTACAGAAATGTGCCTATTGTATTTGTAAAAAACAAAATGATTTAGTAGCTCTTTTTAGGAAATTGTTGTCAAGACATATGAGGGTTTTCCTGTGAGCTGACCATCTTCTCTGACAAACAGTGGAGAAAGTTACCTTAGGGAGCACTGCCACTTTCTTTTAATATAAAGAACAACATGTAAAGGTATGATCTGGCCTGACATTTTAGATGGAAAAAACCCCCCTAAACCTTCAGGTCCATCGCTTACTCTCTGCACTCCACCTGAGTCTTCATGCCTGGAGCAGCTTACACTTGCCTCACCCATCCATTCCTCTTTGTGGCTCCAGTGACGCCCCCTTAGGGGTGAGGTGAGCTATTTTGGTTTCATGTGGATTTGAGAGGTGAGGCTATCTGTCCATCTTGTTTAACTCCTTAAATTGATCTGTCATAACCTCAGGAGGATGCTTACCCTTCGATCTTCAGTCACTTAGTCATGTCATGAACTGCACTCATAATTTTATTGATTTCGTGTGATATATAGTAGATTGTCAGTTTGATAAACCTGTCGCATATCATTGGCTAGGTGGCAAACCCAAGGTTAACACCGCACCGTTCCTCGACACAGACACTGTGCGCAACCAAGCCAGGAACCCAGAGGTGCATTTGCAGGTCTGACGTCAATGCATGTCAAAGCTCCATGTCAAACCCCCTGTCCTTTAAGGCTCATTAAACTCTGCTGGTGCATGGCCACCTACAGGCAGACCTGCAGACAGGGGGGCAGACAGACGGCCAGGCAGGGAGGCTAGCAAATAGGAAGACGGGTAAGCACGCAAGCAAGCATGAGCGTGGTACAGCAGGCTCCTGACAGAGAACATTAACATACCCTTGTTCTTCATGCTGCCTACACGCCTGATTAATGAGGACAGGCCTGCTGGATGTCTGAGTGAGGTGGTGAGCAGAGACAGAGGAGGATAAGTAGACAAAGTGAGAGAGGAATAAAAGCGAGACGGATATTAGGGACAGAGGTAGAGCGAGAGAGGAAGAGAGAGAGGACTTTGGCGATAGCAGACAGAAAATCAATTACTGAGCTTAGACACAGTGAGCCGACTTTCAAAGCTCTTCACTTCAGAAGTTTGAATACAGCTTTATCCTAGACAAGGGTTCTTTCCATAATATAATCATGCATTCATTAGAGATTCAGCCTGGTGATTCAAATGTGCAAAATAATTCTTCCCTTTAGGTTAATGTAGCTTTTAGCCTTTAGGGAAACAAAACAGCTTTTTTTGTATACATGCCAGTCAGAATAATTAAGTGACCACATAATTACATATCTCCACATTACATGATTTCATTCCTCATTAGAACTAATGACTTATATGTAATTGTATAAAGCAAAGTTTATGCCGCATCATGGCTGACAAGGAATGTGTCACGTGAAAGGGTGAGAGAGCGTAAGAGGAATCAAACGGCTTAGGTCATTATTCATTTCTGTTGTCAGTCTTCATCTATAATAAACTACACCTGTAGAGGATAACATCTTGATACACACTGACGTCTAACAGGAACAACCATCAGAGAAATTACGATGCCTGCAACTAAATTACGAAACCAATTATATGTCTTGTAAAAAATGCAGTGAGGGAAGTATTACATTTATTACAAAACATAATTGCTTCCTAGATTTAGTTGGTTTTGTCTTTTGTCTTTCCTCAATGGACAGGAAGTAGGTGGGGTGGATGGTGGGACATACAAAATCCAGAACTTGTGTTCGCATCCTGACTCATTGCGTTTAGCTTTACGCAATAAAAGTGCTTTAGTTAGTGTTAAGAAAAGACAGTGGTTTGGTTTAAGTATTAATAAATACATTGTGAGTCATTTTTTTAAAGTCACATCTTTGCAGACTTTTTCGGAATTAAACCAAGCCCTGGTATCTCTCCCCAAACCTAGCCAAGTACTTTCAGTGCTTAAACCTAACCGTGAAAGAGGAATAATGCTGCCATTAAGTTAAGTTAAGAGTTGACAGATCTCTTTGTGGAAGGAAATACATGTGAAGAATTTACATTTGCATTGAGGATCAACCTTTTTTTGCCATTTTTAATATTTATTTATACTGAAACTAATTTTATCATGTGGTGGCATTACAATTACAAAACGATTTGTGGTTACAGTGTAGTTGTACAAGAATCCTTTCTGTGAGACGGGGCTGCCAGGAAATGCTTTTACTTACATTTTGCATTTAGTCAGTCCTGTATAACCCAGTGCTAAACCTGCCAGGGAGGCTCTCCAGCTGTGGACATGGGTGGTGAGATTCAGCAGGAGGCAGCTGGATGGGGGGTTGTCTGCTCAGCCTTAGTTTAGGACAAACTGGATGGCGTGACATTAAAAATGTCAGACACTGCCAAACCCTGGTGTGCTTGGAGTCTTGCTGGTTGCCTCAGAAAAAATATGGATCTCTACTTGCTGCCATGAGGACACCACACAATGGTAAAGTGTTCACATCCCCAAAGCTTGAAATGAATTGAAAGGTTTGGATCAATGTGAGCAGCTTTGTAGAAATAGTGATATAATAGTTCACTCCAACCAGCATTTGCAGAGTACTTCAAAGCAGACCCAGTATGTGAATGAAGCTCTTTCAAAAGCCTTTCACTCCCACTTTTCATTTAATGTATGAAGCACTGCTTATGTGGCAAGCATACACATCTTCAGTTTTCAAACAAAAAACAATATTTTAATTTCTCATGACAGGTAGAGCATGACCAGCACACATCAACAGGCGTTTGCCATTTTTGCTTCAAATGAGCTGTCAGCTTTTCACTAGAGCTTGGGAAGATGTGGACTTATCACAATAGTGCATGACAGAAATAAAATGTTAATGGAGTGGAGGCCATGCACAGGGCGGCTGCTGGAGCTCTGATCAACCTCTTGACGCTATCTCATCATCCAGAGCTGTCACTCTTAAGGAGAGAGTGTCGATAGAAGTGTTACTGACCTTATGTGTGATGGCTCTCTATGGGTTATTAAAATAAGAAGCTCAGTAATAACATCAAAATCAACAGTAAGCAGATTTATGAAAGTAGTGTGAGCCCTTCAAGTCAATAAATTACAAATCATGTTTTCAGGAATGTCTTTAATTGTCAGAACACACAGGAAACAAGGGCATAGAGAAAAACTGTAAATGTAATCCAGACTGGGAAGCACAAGCCTGTGTGAATCTTACATATTATTAAACCTAACCTGTTAGGGAATGAAAATAAAGCAGCAATTTGATTTTCATTCTAAAATCCACAAAGGAAAAGGTATTTTTTCATTTTACTGGTCAGAGACGGCGGATACGACATTTCCTTCTCGCATTTGTGAAAGAGAAAATACATTTTTTTATTCAACATATTTTCTATTATCAAGTGTCCTGCTGTTATTATTGAAATTCAACTAGAAGAAACTTCAGAACACGAAAATGAACAGATACAAGTGATTTATTAAGGAAAGGTTTTGGTGCAGACTCAGAGTCCGAAGATGGTGTGGACGGAGCTGGAGCAGGTCCTGGCAGAGTGCTCTGCAGGAGGCGTCTGGGCCCCGGGGAGGAGTCTAGAGTCCCCTGGTGGAAGGTGGAGATGATCAAGACGGACAGTGAGGAAGCACTGTGCTTTTGAATGAAAAATGCATAATAGGAAGACTGAACACATGCAGTGACTGGATGATAGGGATGGAGTAGGTAGAAGGAGGACAGTTTAGAGGCGGGACCAAAGAGAAGGACATGAGGAACCAGGTTCAGTTTCATCATTGAACTACGGTAAACTTCCAATAAAAAGCATCTTCCTCTCTGCTCACTGCTGTCCACACCTCTGTGGTGCTGAAAGAAGCATAGCAGTCAGCAGCTTACTCTGGGTCACGGGGGCAACAGCCTAAGCATGAACGTCCCTCTCCCCAGCTACTTTCTCCACTTTCTCCTCTCGATGTGCAGGACCAGCAGCTCTACTCTGAGCCCTTCCTGGATGAGGGAGAGCCCTGCCACGCCTGTAAATCTCATTCATGTAAGTCTTCTTCTACCCACAGCTGGTGGTTATTATTCATATTTTTATTAATAGGAATAATGATGGATAAAAGCTAAATCAAATGATTTTTAAACGCTTCATTAGTCGTTTTCCCCCCGAAAGCCATGGTATAGTTTGCACACTGCCCCTACAGATCATGTTTTGAAGAAATAAATAGCTGAAAACACTTAAATCGACACTTAAACCATCTCATAATGATACGGGAGTGAGCAAGCAGATGCATCAAACACTAATTCCAACACTATACCGTCTCTTGAATTTGATATGGGCTGGCAGCTCCACTCCTGTATGGAAAGTATGCCATTGTGATCGCAATGACATGAGCTGAGAGCAGCTCAAGATTCAGAAGAGACACCTACTGAAAGGCCCTCACATATACACATGAGCTCATTTCAGCATCAGTGACAGTGAAGCCTCTGACATTTATTCCTAGACGATGTCTTTTTTTTTTTCAGGAAATCAATGCTGTGTGCAGTAGAGGAGGATCAAGCGAGCGTGTTATCAGCGGCATATAGGGAAATGACAACCAAGAGAGCCCAGTGGAGGAGGATCTGCTCAAGTGGTGAAAAGCATCTGGCTGTGGTGAGCTCTATCCTCCTCTCACTGGAGAACCCGGTTGAATCCCAATCAGCATGACACATGCAACAAGCGACCAATCCCACCAGACGGTTTGTAGGTGAAGTTACAGCGTACATATTTCTGAACTATGTGGGTATGCAACTGTTCTGACTTCAAACTGACAGAGCTTATGGATGCATGCTGCTGGATTGAATAATAATGGTAATATTTTAGTAATAGATTATATAATAATGCAATAGCTGATCTAATTTTTGGGGAATAATAACATACTCTACTTCCCCATCTCAAAAAGTATAAGATGTGCAGTGGAAAACCTGTGGTAGTGATTAGACAGAGGATTGAAAATGTGGAAAGTCACTCAGTTTTTAACTCTGAGGTTCTAATCCCCCGCAGCTTGAAACTATTGGTTTTAATCTCATTCCACTTTTGGATTTAAACAGGGACAGTGATAAATATGGAACAGGATTACAGAAGCAAATACACCTTTTCCATCTGCTTCTATTATTATAGAGCTTCTCACAAAGAAAATACTTTAAGATTAGAAACAAAGAAAAATCCTGTGAGTATGTTAGAGCAGTGAAATCATGGTGTAGAGGTTTATCTTTATGACAGCCATAGGTACAATTTCATAAACAGAATGCCACATTAATGTGTTATGCATTATTCATCTGCAAATAAATTCTATAATACCTCATGATGTGCTGTGATGATTCCATGAATTAAAATCATCACTGATATGCTTACAGTCTGCCAGTAGATGGTCCTATGAAGAGCGAGAATCATTTGCATCTAGCATTTAGCTCAGCGCTCAGATTCAGTTAGCATCATGAATTGATCTGCTGCATGTACGGTGACAGTTTCTCAAATACATTTGCGAGACGCAGATTCGATATGAGGTGAGATCTCAAGGACTGTGCAGCTAATCAAGAGTCCCAGAAGCAAACATAGAGGGATTCATTATATGATAATGGGGATGAGAAATTACTTGACACAGTACCAACTGGGATTATTCCATGCATGCATACAAACTCATGTGCAGAATCTAATATCAGCGTCTCTCTGAGGGCTTCAAATGAACTCAATCCACAGTAGTTTGAGATCGTGGCTTTGTGAAGCAGCATCCATCTCAGCACAACACAGATGAGCCTCAGGCCTCAACACAGACTGCTCTCTTTAACAATTTACCTGATTTACAGCCCCTTACACCAGCTGCGATCCAGTCTGAATAAACGAGAAGCAGATGGCCACTTGGAGGCACGAGTGTCAATCAGTTGGGATGGAGGCGACAAGGGATAAAAGAGCCTCGAGACACTTTGGGAAAACATTCAAATGTATGCAAGCACATATATGCACACAAACTCTCATATAACCACATACAAGGATGGGAACAAGATAGCATTCGTTTTTGCGCTTAAAGTCTGATATTAGCTATGCATCAAAAAACACATATCTCTACGAACATAAACTATAATCTTTATTTACTATAGTACAACGAAAACAGCACCATTTGGGGAGCTATGAAAATGCAAAATGAGAAACATGCCATAAAACAATGCTATGTTTTATTTTTTTCTTTTCTTTTCTTCTGTTTTTTTGTCCACAGGGTTATCTAAAGTGCCATAGTCACCACCAGGAAAGTACCTCTACTTGCTGCCTTCCGGCTTCCCATCCAGTTCTCTTCCAATGTTCCCATTTGTGCTGAACACCCCTTCCTGAAGGGACACCTTTCTCTTGCCAAATTACTCACTCTTGGGAAGTTGGTC
>JAPQRN010000009.1:22248396-22297336 GCA_037367275.1 Coranthus polyacanthus
GACATTTGGGTATACAATAGTATTAGATGTCACGTTTCCCAAGTGTGACATTCAAAATCTCCACGGTGCCCAGGGCTAGAAGACGCAAATTTTAATAGTGTGGCCCGGACAAGCTCAGGATTAAACATTAAAAATATGAAGGTGATTAGAGACATTTTAATACTGGTCTCTGGTCAGTTTCCACATAATGTTAAGTTTGACATTTGGGTATACAATTGTATTAGATGTCACATTTCCCGTGTGTCACAGTCAAGAGCTCCACAATGCCCAGAGCTAGAAGGCTCAAATTTCAACAGTGTGACCCTGACCATCTCAGAATTAAACATTTTTTAATATAAAAGTGATTGGAGAAGTTTCATGTTTGGGGTCTGGTCAATTTGCACGTAGTGTGAAGTTTGACATTTGGGTATACAATAGTATTAGATGTCACGTTTCCCAAGTGTCTCGGTCAAGATCTCCTCAATGCCAAGTTCGAGAAGACTCAAAGTTTAACAGTGTGTTCTTGACAACCTCAGGATTCAACATTTTCATTCTAAAAGTGGATTGGAGAGGTTTTAATATTTGCACATAGTGTTGAAAGGCTAAAATATCACATATGAAAAACACAGAAATATGCATTCTATTGTGGTTCTACAGCAATTACACAACTATTCATTTATCACATCTATAACTCAATTGAAACTAAAACTGACAGACACAGGAAAATGAACGCATTCCCCCAACGTATATAAGGGAGTAACATATGCTTATTTTTTTAGACCACTGTGAACTTGACATCATCGCTGAATGAACCGCACGGAAGAACTAGAAAGCGTAAAAAAAAAAAAACCTAATGGCTGAACAGACAAAGCAATAAGAAGAACAGAAGTTCAAGTTTGCTGTACAAAACAAAAATCCTTTCATCAGCTGCAGAAGCCCGTCCGTGTTTCTCTCACTCGTGGTGATGAACACCCACACACACTCTCCGGCGCACACACCCGCACGCTGATGATCCTCTGGCTTATCAGACTGCCAAAGCATGAGCGATGATGCCATTTAACGCTGCCACTGGCTCACCACAGTTGGCTGAAAAAGACAGGTGTGCACCCACCCACCCGACAGATAAGATAATAAATGTGAGAACCATTCTAATTAAGTGTTATTGGTGTATGTTTTTATTTTTTTAGTCTGTGCATTTATAAGTAATGGTTTAACGCCAATGGGAATGGGAGTAAGAGGCACAGAGTGGCGCAAATTTATATCCTCTGCAACCTGTGTGAAACAATGCTGGTTTTCTAGTCCAGTTTTGACAAAGTTGGATTAACAGATGGCATTTGAAAGTGATTATTCAGAGATTTAACTTGGATGACACTGGAGGCTACGCAGTCAGGAAATGGAAAGCATTTCTGGCATCTTGACAACTTTTAAAATGAATTTTAAGCTCTGTTGCTTAAGCATTCTTTTTTTTTTTTTTAAATGGATTTAGAAGTTTTAAGTATTATGGTACAGATACAGGTATAAAACCATGCACTATTGAATACATTGTGTATTGAAAGTATATGAAAAGATAATTACTGTACTGTTATCACAGTAAAATGTAAATGTTAATTTGGTATCCGCAGGTGGTTCTCACCCCTACATTTCCTGTTACATCTTAAGAATTTTCCCTGCTTAATGCTGCCAAGTGTAAAGTGCCATATTATTAGCACATCAGACACTGAACTGGCTTTTAGAGAGGAGAGAGCTGTCGACTGGAAGGTAAAGCCATTAAAGCAGCCAATTTAATCTGAATATAGAATTTTAGGACAAGGTCTCTGGGTCTCATGGCCACAGAAACTTCAGTTAGTTGGAGAATTATGGATGCTTTTTATGTTCTTTCTCCATTATACAACACATTCTTCTCTTACCGCATTCTGGCAGAGAAAATAATTACTTTGCTTTGCATGAAACAAAGAGAAGAACCGTATCCTTTGCTGTAGCACATTTTTATGGCTTACGGTATCTCGGTTGTAAAAAGGCCTTTAGATGAGGTTCCCTGTGGATTGTTCTTTTACAGCACATCTGCCCTAGCTGTCCAGCTTCCCCAGGCTGCTTCAGCCAAGATAACTGGTAATAAGTTCAGACTATATCGACTGTGGAGCCCGGGGGGCAGATAAGAAACGTCTGAGTAGGTGGGACCTGCTTTACACACCTTATTGAACTGGGCTCGTCCCCTTTCGCCCCGAAAGACATTATGCTTGAGCGTGTCCACTAAACAGAGGAATAAAGACCCTGTTGTTGTTGTTGAACAGTGATGTCGAAATGATTACCACCAGCAAAAAAAAAAAAAACAGTTTTCACTCACTCTTCAATTTGCCAGCCAACTGTCAGCAGAGAGGCAGATAATTAACTGCAGCTTCACGCCGACAGACAGGTTTTCTCTGCGCCATGTAGACCTGCACTCACACTGAAGGCCATTACTCTTCCCAGAGCAGGTAGGGCATCAATCAATCTGTCATGAAGTGATGCAGGAGGAAGCTAAACATTAGAGGAAGTCCTAATAAATTCTTGACAAGGCATCAAAAGGCAGATTCTCCTATTCGGACATTACACATAAAAGCTTCCCATCTTGTCTCTTTTCTTTAAAAGTATAACATGGTTTTCAAATGTGCACAGTATCGCAATTCCTTGCTTTTAAGTTCGCCCTGACTTTTCAAGTCCAAGTGTTCTGCATTAAGAATCTGTCAGATAAATGCGACCCTTCTTGATTTAAATGAAACGGATGCAATTAAACTCGTGTAAGCTTCCAGAAGTCTGTAAAGTGATTCATTAAACAGAGCAACTACGCAGAACAGGAGTGGTAGCGGTGTCACAGGGTCTTTCATAATAAGGCAAAAAGTGTTGGCCATTTGCTGTAAATGTAAGTTTTTCCAAGACTTGTTCAGACTCAGTAAAGTTTTGACTAATTGTGCATGATAAGACTTCAGTGCATCTTTTGAAATTTGTGCACTGGACCGAAACACAGGAAACACTCATTGGATATGACTCATGGTCTGCAATTTCCTCTCAGTTCTGGCCTTTTTAAAACTTTCCCCGAGAAAAAGTCATAAATATTTTAGACCAGAGACAGGAGTCTTTATTTACTTCCACAAAAACAAAACATCAAGGAGTTAAAACTTGTAATAGAAAGGTACACTGTGAAAAGTGAGATCGGGGTGAATTATAACTGAGTAACAAATGCAACATTTGTTTAATAATATAGACTAAAGGTAGTTTAACAAGTATTAAGTCGAATTAAAATATTCAAATCATTTATTGATCAAATTTTCAGTGGAAAATATAATAATGAGTAGACGTTAAAGTATGAAAGAGTAAGGAAATTATATTTTTCCTCATTTCAAAGTCACTGATTTCAATAATTCCTGAATTTCCACATATTTTGTTGAGTAACTTGATGATTAAAACGTTGTTGCTGTAAAAAAAGAGGTGTTATTGTTAGTAGTTTGAAATTAATTTGGTCACATTAAATACTTAAGTACATTTGATTAACTTAAATACATTTCAATTACAACTTTAAATCTACTCAGCAATACTACACGTCATGTTGTTGCCATAATTTCACAACTAACCAATGGCCATATTTTTTACTGTGTACTAGAGGCAGAGTAGAGGGTTGTATCCACTCTCGGGAGCTGCAACTCGAAGTGTTTACTATTTTTTGAATTATTAAAAATAAATCCACTTGTGATGTTACAGCAGAACATTTTCTGAAAACTTCCAAAAAAAGTGCTTTAGAGGGTTCAACAGACAACAGCTTTGATTATAAGACTGTACCTAAAAAAGAAATCTTCTTTGCCTTTAAGGAAATTATTTAAGAATAGTAACAGAAAGTTAATCTACAACAGAGAGCTGGAAGTTTAATTACAGTAACCACTTATTTACCAGATATAATGTAAAAGTGGTTCAGCTTCTCTTTTGCCAGTTTATAGTTTCAAAACACACACAAACACACACACACAAATAAGCAACAAAAGGTGAGTTTAAATCATGCATTTGTCACTCTAAGCTGTGTCCAATTTCCACTGTTCACATAATGCATCTGAGCCATCTTTAACCTTTATCACAAACACCTGCTTGTACTGAATCTTCAGCATAATTGACCAAATCAGTACCTATAGCAACAGAGCTCCCCTCTCTGGTGGCTGATGGAGCTGACATTCAAATGTCAGCCTCAGGACATCACATGCGTTTACTAGAGTTGAACTGGAAAAAAAAAAAAAAACACAAATCGCGTCCCTGCAGGATGCTGCTCGTAATGCTCTGATGTTACAGCTTTGGTCCAGACTGTCCCCGGCTCAGCCTCGAATGTCTCGGTCATGCATTTGTGCTCACAATATGTGTAACTCAGCAAGCACTACAGCAGAATTATCACATCAAACGAATGCAAACTGAGCTTTGGTGAAGGATGGGTGACTTTTCTTACCAAAAAAAATGCTCATGTGAGACAGAGAGATGAAAAGCTGTTGCCCAGACTCATAAACATATGTAGTGAAGACTCCGGAGGAATTTAATAAAGGTATTAAGTGTATTGCTGTCTTCACTGAGAGACTGCTTTTACAGGAGTATGGTGTTGAATAAAGACCAGCAAAGTATGCTTTCATAGAATATGATATCACAGTGAAGATGCTCTTTGACCTTTTAGATATAAAATGTCACCATTTTATCCTTTTATACATTTGTATGAATTTTTGTCATAATAAATGTATGAATTCAGCTCAGTTATGAATGAGCTGTGGCCCCAAAACTTGACCTTTGATTATCAAATTCTAATCAATTCCTACTCAAATTCATTTTGCCAAATTTGAAGAAATTCCCTTAAGGTATTCCTGAGATATCATGTTTTCATGAGAGGGGGGCAGGCAGACGGACAGATGGACAACCTGAAAACATAATGCCGTCAACCACAGCTGTCGCCACTGCAGAAGCATGAAAAATGGTTCTCCAACAGACTGCAAGGCTATAAATGACAGGATGACAACATGACATGGTATACAGTACAGCAGAGGCCTATAAAAATATAGTCACATAGCAAACACCACTAAGAGATCGGGTGAATATATGACAGGTTATGGACACAAATCTTGAACTATAGATGGGTGACAAATTAAAGGAGAAACAATAAAGCAACATAAAATGCTCCACCATGTGCCGACAGAATATCTTCAGTGCTCCTTGGTATTGATTCTACAGTCTGTGAACTCCCCTGGAGGCATGAACACCGTTCTTCCCAAAGATGTTCCTTCATTTTTTTTCTGTTTTGATGATGGTGATGGAGAGCTCTGTCTAATATGTCTGTCCAGAATCTCCCGTAGGTGTTTGATTAGGTTGAGATCTAGTGACTGTGAAGGCCACAGCGTAATGATTCATATAACTGTCGTCGTGACCCGTTACCCTATAGACGGGGGTATTGTCATCCTGGAAGAGACCACTCCCATCACGATAGAAATGTCCCCACAGCGGAGCAGAACCACCGGATCCCCTCGCTGTAAGGGTCAAACGCTCAGGCCTGTACCATTCTCTTGGCGTACGGCGCACATGTACTCGTCCACTTGTTGAGAATATGGTGAAGGATGACTCGTCTCACTAATCGTATCACTTTTTCTCCATCACTGATGGTCTTTGCTCCACTGAACTCTCAAATGTGCATTCATCTTTGTAATGAGGGGTTTATGCACTGCAGAATGACTTAATATCCCTCTCTGTTTAACTGTCAACGTAGTACTCTTGCTTTGGGAGCTGCTCTTCTTTTTTTTCCCCTACATATTGCACTAATGCTTGAGCGTCACTGTCAAACCTGGTTTACTGATAGACTGAAATGTGTTGCAGGACTGAATGTGAACGAATGGATGTGATATGATGTGTTTTCAGCAGTCACACAGTGAAGTAGCTGTACTGTGTTGTGATAAAGCCACATTAGATTACAAGCCATATCATGTCAATAGCTACTAACAAGAATCTATAACAATATTAGTCCTTACATGCATGCAGCAATTTTTTTTTTAATACTGTTTTTCTAACTGTCCGTGTATGTGGACACCATGCAACATAAGAGTCAAAATGACAATAAAGAAACAACTGACGATAAGGAATATCATATCATTTTGGGGTCATGTTATGTTCAATTATAAAAAAAAAAACAAAAAACAGAAAATCGCATATTTTAGAAACAACAGAGGAAAACACTACACATGACATTAACATGGTTAAATGTAGGTGAAAACCTCTCCACTACTCTGTACCTTGAAGTATCAAAGTAATGTGAAATTCTGTGACGTTGTTGTTAATATGTTTGTTTACTATGTTTGTTTGTCCGTATGAGCTGATTTAAAAATCTGAACAAATACAACAGCAGGTCACACATGACTTAATGTGATCTGACTCCACAGTTGCAAAAAAAATGATGAGAAAAATTGATGGTCAAAGTCTGCAGTGTCGCCAATCAAGGTAACATTTATTAACAAGTACTGCCGCCCTGTGGCTTTTTATGTTACTGCAGTTGGTAAAGGCACCGGAACCTTTGTACAAACCAGTGTTTCTTGTCGGAATGTATCATCGGATGGTACAATCCGGGAAGTCAAAATCGTAAATAGTCTTTACTTTAGCGACTAAAGAGTACGAAGTTAAAGTAGATGTTGTTCGGAAGGTAATGTGAACGCGTGGCTTCGAATTGAACGTTTATAGATTTAGCAAAGTCTGGCCTACGTACACGTATTTTGTTTGCTGCGTGGGTTATTTCTTCTGAACTTTTTTTTCATGTGCGCCACAGACACTGGCGACGTTTGTAGCGGCGGCAGTGAGAGACGTCCGTCTTCGTACTCGTAGGTAAACATTAATGACCTTTCTGCCATCTTTATCTAAGCGCTGATTGTAAATAACGTCAAGGCTTGTCGTCGGCCTGAACCTATTGTACGAACAGCTGTACTTGTACTTGTCATTTAGGTAAAAGAATATGAGCAAAGAGTCCAGAATGAGGGCGACAATAAACCAGAAGCTGACTGAGATGGGGGAACGAGAAAGGTGAGATATCGCAGACATCACAGCTACGTATGACACCCAAGATAAAATGGCTATGTTATTTAGAGGGGAACTTTATCACAGCTGTCAGACATAATATCAGGCGTAGTTGTCCAACGCGCTGCGAGTTTTTCCATCTAATGTTGGTTAAAACTGTATGTGGCTAAGTTAATTCTTGCTTCTTAACACTTACTTGACTTGTCACTGTTGTTATTACTATGATAGAATGACCTTAGCGTATTGAAAACACAACTCTGTGCTGTTAAACTATTTCCAGTATCTCAGTGGTGTGCGTAATGTATATTATACAGGTCAGTATTTTCAGTATCGTAGACAATATAACACTGTGAATAAGTTCTGCATTCAGAACCTTACTTAAATAAAAAAAAATATTACCGGCAAAATGTTCTTAAAGTATAAAAGTGTGAGTAAAAGTAGTCATGTGCAATAAGGTTTGCGTTATATATGATGTTTTGGTTTGGTTTATGTTGCTTTTTTTTTTTTTACTGCTGTAGATGTTTAAGGTTGAGCTCATTTTAACTTTATATACTGGTGGGTAGTTAAATCTACAGCAGTGCATCGTATTCTATAAGATCCTCACATTTGTGGAGCGTCGCTGTCCTGTGAGAAGCACGTATCAGTATAAAGTCAACTTTTCATGAGCTCAGAAAAAACAGGCCTGTTTCCAGTTTTGTGACGACGCATTTTGCAGCTAATCCACGAGGGTTTTTAAAGAGTTTATTTAGCTTAAGAGGGGGGGGGGGGGATTTTCTCAGCCAAAAAGGAACACTTAATCCTTAGGTTTATCACAAACATTCAAAATCAACACATTTGGAGATGCATGTTTTTCACTGGACAGGAAGGAGATTAACACGTGTGACCTGAAAAAGTAACTGATGCAGTCGGACAAAATGGAAGTAAACCATGAGTACCTCAAATTTGTACAATGGTACAGTACTTTAAGAAGAAATATTCAGCTACATTCCACCACTGGATAACAGCACCTAAAATCTAAAGTACTCAACAGTGCAGTTAACACAGAAACCAGCTGTTCCTAACAATGTGGACAGAGCAGAAACATGCCGATAATATTTTAAACAGGTGCAAGTCTACGGGCATACAGGGATAATACTATCCCAAAATAGCTGCTCTAAACTGCGGGGAGTGTGCCGTAAATTCACACTGCAAAGTCTGAAAAGCTCACGGGCTTATATTTTCAACTTATCAGGGAGAACAACATTACTAGTGACAATGCAACCTGGCCAGCTGTTCTTAATACCGTAGTTAGCAAAAGGCAGACACATGCCTGATATAAGTCACAAGCATTTGCATTTTATTGACAGACTAAAGGAGCTACTGAGGGCTAAGCTTACAGAGTGCGGCTGGAAGGATCAAATGAAGGCTCACTGCAAAGGTAAGAATGACCAAATAATTGTACAAAACGACACATTTTCGCTTGTAAATCAAAGTCGCATTAACTCAAGCAGCTTGTTCACCAGAGAATAAAAATGCTGTCATCGCACTCTACAAAGTCTTTGCAAAAAAAGTCAAATCACTGACTGACTGGTGTTTTAACAGACATGTCAGTTAACATGAGAGTAATAGCAGGCTCTACTTAATGTTGTTGTTTTTATTATTTACATTTAGATCCCATGCTCTTGTTTAACACATAGCTAGTGCAACTACACCAGTAAACAGTGGATTCTGAATTTGTTTGAGTACTAAAAACAAAACCAAAGACCATGTCAATGCTCCGTATAGTATGTGTTTTAAAGTAAAAGTCAAAAACATATTTAGAATATGAATTATATACGTATATATATACAGCTCTGGGAAAAAAATGTTTACGAGACCAGTGGTTTTACTATTTCTAGGTATGTGTTTGAGTAAAATGAACCTTTTTATTTATTCTAGAAACTACGACCAACATTCTCCCAAATTCAAAATAGAAATATTGCCATTTATACTATTTATTTGCAGAAATGACAACTGGTCACTTTTTGTTTTAAACCTCACAGCACTAATGTTTTATGAGGTCAGATCAGAACTCAATATTTGGTGATAAACCCTGGTTTTCTACCACAGTTTTCATGTGTCTCTCCATTAGTCTTTCACATTATTGTTGGATGCTTTATGTCACTCCTGGTGTAACAATGCAAACAGAACCACATTATTTGATGGCTTGTGACCATCCATCTTCTTCTTGATCACATTCCAGAGGTTTTCACAGAGGTTAAGGTTTAGATATTTAGATTGAGCTGTTGTATGTATTTAGTCATAAGCTATTTAAGTTACAAGCGTTTTGCTTTTGAAACACGAGTGTCTCACGACTAACTTGAGCTTGCTTTAGTTACTTTAAATGTAACAGCTGAAGACTGAGGGTACGTTTTCTGTTCTGAACTAATCTGGTCTTTTTCTTAATGTTTTGACCCAGTGTCCCAACAACGATTGTAAAAACTGCTAAAACTGCATCTACGTGTATTTGCAGAAGTCATCAAAGAAAAAGGCTTGGAACATGTCACGGTGGAGGACCTGGTGGTAGAGATTACTCCTAAAGGAAGAGGTACTTGCATTTAGGGTTACCATTTTACATCCGTCATTAACCATACAGAAATTCTATGCTAACAGTGGCTGTAGTAGAAAGGTAGTGTGATACCAAGATGTTTCATTGAAGGATGTGAGAGACACAGATGTTATGAAAAAACAGTTACTGTACTGTATTGAATAAGTTATAACTGTGGACGTCTTCCTCTTTTGCAGCCTTGGTGCCAGACAGTGTCAAGAAAGAGCTTCTACAGAGAATAAGAGCCTTCTTAGCTCAGCATGCCACATAATTTAAGTTTGTTTTTATCAATTTAACATTTGCTTAGACCACTTACGCCTATATTATCATTATGAAGAAATGCTTTATCAATTGATTTACTTGACATTCAAATTTTTTTCACCTCTTAATCTTGGATTTTGACTGATTTACCAACATACTGGGTTATGGGTGTGTGTGTGTTTTTACTAATTCTGTGGCTGCTGTTACATATACACGTTTTGTAAATGCCCTACCTTCAAACCTAGTTGTGCTTTATATATGAAATTGTGCTGTTTTAAATAAATTTTTGTGAGTGAGCAGCAAAACTTTTATGTTACAATGCAGTACCTTTAACATTCAAAGTGTCTCTGAGTAACACTGTTGAAATCATTAATTACTGTTTGTGCATTTATGTCTTCTTTGGGACTTAATGCCTGTAGTTGGTTTACCGTGAATGGCAGAATAAGGTGGTTGGTAAAGGTTAGAACCTCACAGGTGTAATAGGCGGTCGGAAGTGGACTGGGTGACGGGGAGGTGTCGTGGTTTTTAGCGCTGGCAGATAACCGTATACATTCTGTTTGCAGTTTAAATATATTATTTGCTGTAATCCAAAATCTTCATTAAGCGGGAACCTCACCCAAAGGTAAATACTTTCTGAACATCCTCTCATTACAGCACATCAGGTCTTCTGCACCCAGCCAAGTAAACTAATCGCTGGTAACGATAGTCGCTGCAAACACAGACATTCAGCAAACCAGGGGTAAACAGATGTAATGTGAACACAGGCCAAAGTATGATCCTTCTCCAAGTACAGATGTCCTGGATGACTTGGCTCAAACGGTCACAGTGAAGTGGAGAATTCTGTCTCGATGGTCGTCAGACAAATGCTGTAATGTAGTTGAATAGGAATGAAAATTCTAGATTTTTATGCACAAATTTAAACCAGCAGTACTGATAATAGTACACATAGTTTCTGATCGTTTGATTCCATCTTAGACAAATGAGCTTTATTTGTGCAGCACTTTACAAAATCACAGCTTTAACAAACCAGAACGGGAGTTGCTATAGTAAAATAAAACACAAAATTATAATAAAACATGTAAAATTGCAAAGAGGACCGACTTGATGTGAATGTAAGAAACATACAATGTAGAAAATAAGCCAGGGTATAAGAAGTGGGCTATGACAAATAAGTGTTATTTATGCTTCTATTATAAAATGTTAAGCATGACGCCTTGTTCTGGACACTTTGAGATGTTCATTTGAAAGTACACTAACACTTCCTAAATACTCGTAGGTTTGTTTGTAACATGCTGCTTCCAGGTCCTTCTGGGTGTCAACATCACACAATAAAGACATGAAAAATAAGAAAGATAGCATGAAATATATATATATATTAAAAAAACTGGTAAAATACAGAAAAAACCCTGAACAATACGTTGTTAACGCAAATCATCATCAGCTTTACATCCTAGAATAACAGAATGTTCCCAACAGAGGGAAGAGGGAGATGGCGAGAAAGAGATCATGAAAAGATAAACAGTAGTGACCTTGTTCAGAGGGAGAGGCGGACGCACTAGGGGATAAATTGCCTTTGCTGAAAATGGCTGGATTGTTTCAAGGTCCTTTGTGCGTCATGTATGGACTGAACAAGTGCACATAAGAGGTCCAGTGGGAAAGTCATCAGACTGGAAGTCCAAAAAAACACAAGGTATTTACACCAGAAAGCTCTCCACAACGTCCTGATTGTCTTAAGTATGTTTTTGTTTTGATGTTGTCGTGCAACTTCACAACCTCCCATCAAGTCAATAAAAACAGGACCATTACAGGAATGTTTGGTTCTGAAGTACTCTTTGTTTCGTTTTTTTTTTTCTTCCCATCCACATGCTGAACTACATCATTTTGTTTTGTTGAAAGGTCTCTATAGTTACACATGCACTATGCCTAATTGGTTATGGATTGCATTTGGAGAGGGGAGTCCATGAACCCAAAACAACGCAGCCCTCGGCACGAGTAGCACATTAGTGGGTAGTGAGTGAGTCTGCACTGGTCACCCACCCAAGACAGAGAGTGTGTTTTCTTAGCCGAAGGACCTGCTGTGACATCAGCCCAGGTGACAACATGCTGATATACAGTGCTGTTGGGAAGGCCAAATGTAACGCACCCCTCCCGCCCTGCACACACGCTCCTTTAATGGCCTACATCAATCCCCATGTTATCAGCAGATCTCCCTGGGCCCCCACATATAAAGGGGTTCTGCACACTGCAGCGCACCATAGACCAGCGCTGGATAGAATTACCAGTGATGCAATTTATTATCATACAGATTTTTATTTACTTTCTCACTCTGCTTTCTCAGCTTTTCTCCATCACTCAGGACCTGCACAGTATTGCCGAGGAGCTGTACAGTAACCAGATGACTCTGCACATAATTAAAAAAGCTGAAAAAGTCGAGTTGTGCAAATAAAAGGAAAACACCATTTTAGAAATCCCATTCTCCTGTTCATTTGCTCAGGATTGTACTTCTTGGATGTGGCAGGCCAGGTTTTAAATGATCTTAAAACACCCGCAGAAGTAGCTAATAGTGAGGAGGCATACAATGTAGCCTGTTACTTTTCATTTTGGGGCATCCTGTGAGGCAGCCTCTGAATGAACCACCATAAGTCAGGCAACAACAAAGGGCAAGAGCGCCCTTATTCTGGAAAAGTCAACATCAAGCTGTGTCTGAGAAGTACTGAATGACATTTAAAAGGAAAATATAAACATGTTATGTGTCTCCATATGTTTTTTTGCGTGCACGTAGGTAAGTGTGTGTAGATACGTCCACCCTGGAATCAGACCGTTTCAGCGTGATAGCAGCTGTGTCAATAGGCGATGGAGCCAAAAGTGTGGTCCTATATGCTGAGTCCCATAGGTGCTCTGCGGTCCTCTCTCTAGTGAAATTGGCAACATCCAAAGATCATAAACACCTCCCTTACCACACAAACAACTGAAGAAAGGCGGAGTCGGTTGGAAACATATTGCATGTTCATATTACAAACAAGCGTTAGGAAATAATAACATGGCAGCAAAATGCCTTTTTTAGGATAAGAGTGCACCTGCTTCATGAGATAATACTTTAAGATGTGAAATATTGCATCTCAAGCCCTGGTCATATAGCACTGATAGATAAATCTCTCCATGTTTACAACAGTGTATCTGACATTTCTAATTTATAGGACACTGCTTAGGCTTTTGTGTCTCATATATCTTTTCCTATCTTTTTTAGAATGGAAAGGGCAAAGACATTGCATAAGCAGACGAAGGGTCAAAGAGGGTGTTTCAAAGCAAAAAAAAGGGGCCATGTGCTCCTACAAATTCCCAAGACCCGGTGTGCAGTTGGCCCACTTTACTGTCAACATGTGTGAATGCCATGCTCGATAAATTTCTCTTTGAATTCCCTCACTAGAATTTATGAGACGTGCAACATGGGGTTGCAACTCTTTTGAAGCCTACACACTTGCAGCACTTGATGCCATTTACATTCTCATTTTGAGGAAGAAAAAAGGAGAAATAGGGAGATGCTGGCATGTAGCATCCTGCAGTGTAAAGAGTTTTAAATGTATTTACACTCTGTTGTGTCTCCCAGGAACTGTTTTCTATACACTAATGAGGCTGAGGAGCAAGTTTCATTCTGTTATTCCTGGCATCAGTACACCAGTCACAGGCATACCACTCACTCAGTCTTTTTTCCCTCCCTTTCCCTCTCAGTAGCCCAGTGCAAATAATAAATAAGAGGAAATACATCATCCCTTTTTCAATCCGAGAGCCAAGACCAGGTCTGCCAAAGTTAACACAAAGCAATCTTAGGTAATGATCAGCAAATGTGTATAAAGTTTCATAGAGCATGACTTCACATAATTCTTGTTTAGATCATGTTGGCTGGCTCTGATGCTGTTGTAGCAGAAACCATGCATTTACACTGACACACATATGCACACTGTGTTGATTGTTTTGTGAAGCTTGTTTGTATCACGCTTAAAAGCAGATCCTGCTCTTTTATAAGTGCTTGTAATTGATTTGATACAGTGCAACATTGTGGCAAGGATTAGCTACCAGTCATAAATTGTGGAATTTTAACAGAGGCTTTATTACATTGCATACTCATGTAATACCCATTCATTCTGCAAAACTGTGTCAGATTTTCCATTCATTTACAACAACACACATGGATGGCACTGATACAAAACATTTCATCATGGCTCAATTGATGAGAATTATTTGCTCAATGTAAAAAAAAAGAAAAATCATTGAGCTGTTTTAGTGCTCTACCTACAGCACAGTCAGTGTGCAGATGGAGAACCGGGGGGTCTTTATGCAACAACACAGAGGAAAGAAGCGAAACACAATCCAGACATTGTTTACCCTGTTTCTGATGTAAAGGCCACTTACTGTCGTGTCCAATGCCTAACCCTTAATTTGCTGCTCTAGCCTTTGAAGTGTGTGCATATTTCTGTTTCCTGACACTACCTTTCCTCTTTCTCTCTCTCCTCCAAGCCCCAGCAGTTGATATTGCAACTGGATAGGCCATGTTTCCATGTAGGGGCTCTTTTAGGCCTGCTCTGATGATAGAAAACACAAGTGGGGAAGGGAAAAGGAGTGCTGTGCGCACAGATCCACAGAGAGGCCCCAACCCTGGCCCAGACAACGCTGCAGGGGATTAGAGCACACCCTGGCAGCAGAATGGTTTCACTTAAGAATTTCAGTAATCACTTTTAGGAGTGTAATATATAGCTGACCTTCGGCAGCGCCACACGACCCCCCGCTCCCCCAGCCATTTGATCAAAGGAAGCGGCAGTGGCTGTGCAAACAGGCACTATCAGTGGGCTCCAATAGATTTACTGCCTGCTTCTTCTCTCTTGTCTCCCCTGAGTCGTGTGCTGATACACACAGAAACCCAGTTTCATCTTACAGAACCTATTTTTCTCCCGGTACTAATTTACGGGCCAGATCATGACTTGAGGGAACTTAAAGGAGGAGGGCTCGGTGGGGACTGGGGGGCCTCAGGGAAGGGGAGAGAATGGAGGTGGGAGCAGCTCGGGGCCCTTATCCACTGCCTGCTGACTAGGCCAACCAGAGGAGTTCTCATCATGGGAAAAGCCCAGTAGGTGCTCTCTTCTCAGCTGGAGCAGCCAAACACCGTGGCCTATGCTCCACAACAATAACAGCAACCAGAAAGGGACAGAAGGCTGGCCCAGTAGGGTTTATATAGTGCCCTAAATCACAGGAGGCTTTGACAAAGAGAGGATGTAGGTAGCATAGCAACTATTAATAACTCAATACATACTGGTGAGAGCACGACCAAAGTGGTGTTAAGTCTCTCTAATGCTATAGCTTAATATTTCCTTATTTTTAATTAGACTCGTGTAGATATTTGCTCATGGAATACCAGCTGATGTGGCATTTTTATTGGACTATTTTATTGCTTCAGTCAAGAAAGTAGCATAGCATAACATTTTCATCAATTACAAACAGGCAGTTACTGTAAACATTCTTCAATGAGAAGCAGACTATCAGAAAACAATGTCAACATGTTGACCTTTATGGTTTTATAGCAAAATATCTTTCAGCTGGTTAAATCCCAGGTAATTATGTAATTTGTGAGTCATATGTTCTCTTCTAATTTCATGCTCTTGTTAAAATGTCTCTTGTTGTACCCTTTGGGTTCATGGGTTTTTGCAAAGATTGTTGTTTATTTAAACTCTGTTTAATTTAATAGAATCACACAAATGATTTATTTGTTGTGTATCTGTTCCGGCGTGCATGCAAGTAAAAGCTTCAGGATGCTGTGGTTTGCGGAGCAGCAAATACTTCTTTTAACCAGTTGAGGGCATCACAGAACAGGTGACTGAAGAGAATCCAAACACAATGAGGAGATACAGTAGGTCACTCAAACTTCACGCACCACTTGTGATTCCTGTGACGAATGATGCCATCTTTCCTATGGGAATGGGTTAAATATGAAAAAGGAGATATGTGAAATATAAATATACAAGAATAATTTCTTTTGATGAATTATTCAGAATACAAAAGATATTTACTGTTTTCCCTGTGGTCCCACATTACAGTTTTCAGGTGCATAAAAAGGATTAAATGTCCTTTGGCTGGCATGTCAGGGAGTGTTTATGTAAGTCAGTTGATGACAATGTGCACCATGTCATTAAATGACCGCAGGAAGTCCTGTGCTTTTATGAGCTCTTAAGACAAGCTTGGGGGAAAAAAAGAAAATGTTTCCTGATTCGAGCACGTGAGAGCAACTCACCACATGTTCTATCTGTCCCAGAAACAACAGGGCAAGACCCAAACAAAACCTCCTGAAACTAGGGCTCTAAAACACAGACTTTTCCCTCCCTTTCATCTCCATGGGTCACTGCAGGTCAGCCAACTCCCAAGGACTTCTTCGCAGCTATAACTTACCTGAAGAAAAGGGTGGTCAGCTCCTTCAAGTACAGATTTACTCTCATCTGCAGAACGATAGTTATGTAATACCTTCTTTTAACAAAAAGTGTTGAGGAGGAAGTGGAGGTGCAGGCATTCTTCCTGAAATATTCATGCATTCCCTCATCAGCTGATAAGGTTCCTTGTTTGGAGAGCAAACAGGAAGAATAGTCTGCTAGAAATGCTCTGTGGCCCTTGAATGTGTAAGCATTTTATGGTTTGACACCACTACTCGGAGACTGATAAGTCTGATACCTGAGTGCTTGCCATGTCATTACCGTAATACAGCTGGTCATTTTGATGCTAATTGGTGTTGAGTCAGTTACAGTAAGAAATAATAACTTCTCGCTTCGCTGGAAAGAACTCTGCTCAGACTGTGATAATGCAATTGCCTTATTAGTTTTAAGGCCAGAGCCAGCTACATTGACATATGGTCAACACTTGCTTTAGGAAAATAAGGGGAACTCATTTGACCCTCATGATTATTGCCTTGCTAAATTTGCAGAAGATTGTGCAGCTCGTTGGGTGGGTGAATAAGCAGTCATGTTTAAAGATGATTAACAACATGCCTGTTTTAATTAGCATTAGCATCCGAGCGGTTATAGCCCTTTCATTTGGCTCTTTGCTTTATAATCATCGTCATGCAGAACAATCTCTTTTACGCGCATCCTGTTTGGCCTTCTGATCATACAGTAGATACGTGCGGGCCAACAGATTCGGCTGTGTGGCACTGGTTGTGTGAATCAGCTGAGGCTCATGTGGCTGGCCTGGCCTTGCTCCCTGCGACCCAGTGGGGCTCAGCCACCAGCTGCCTAGCACCCACTACACATTCCTGCTTTATTCCCATGCTCGCCTCCCTCAACTACACCAGTCAGGACAAAATTTATACCAGCTGCGACATCATTAGGTGAATGGGATCCATGTCTAGTTTATCAAAGCACCGTTTCAAAAGGTTAGCAATATTTTGAGCAGCGCTTTTCACGCATGCACAAACACACGAACATGACAGAAACATTAATGTGCACATGACCTTAGATACTAAACACAAGCACACGCATACACAAAGGCTACATGTATATCCATTCATAATAAGCTGCTGCATAACTGTAAAACTGTAATACTTCTTTTTTACTTACCTCTTTTGTTCACTCCTGCATGCATAATAACATCATGTGTCAAGCTGCCGCTTATAAAGCACACTAAGCTACACTGTAGGTCCACAAGGTGCCATATAAATCAAATTTATTATTCTTACCATCATTACACACACATGTACTCACCCTAAAGGCTCAACCTCTAGAGACACACACACACACACCCACTAGTATTTGCATACCAAGACACTGCACACCAAAGTGTCCACATCCACTACAAACTATCAGACAACACACAGCCAGACATACACACCCTTCCCTCCAGACTGCTGTCACTGCACTCCAAGCACAGCTGTCAAAACTCAGGGACTTCCAACACAACAATAGCGAGATGGCTTGGGAGGTCGGAGAAAGACAGAGAAAGGAAATATAGTGGATGTTAGTTATGTGAACGACACCTCTGGACAACTCAGATGCTCTGTTTGGCCCGCACAGATTGGACCTACATTCTGTGCACCACTTTTTTCTCCCCAATTCCTCCCCTTTCTGTCACTCATACTATATAGTTCCCACTGTCAGTTTTTTTTTTCCCCCTCCCTCTCTCTGCCTCTGTCTCTCTTTTTCTCCAGGCACGGTGCTCTGTTGTCTCACATCAGCTCTCATAACAGCTCCGGGAAGACCTCCCTCAACCTCATGCCTCGCATGTGAGTCCACACGTCCAAGAGGAGTAATAACATTGAAATCCTCCAAATCAGGTCAAATTAAGGGAGGTATTTCAGGAGCCCACCCAAGTCTCTGAAGGGGTCAACTAAAAGCTGCTCAAGGCCAAATTTGCATGTCAAAATATACTCAATGATTCAGACTTCATCACCAAGTGAGGCTGAAACAGTGCTTCATTTAAGATGCTTTAGATTTGTTCTATTTAGGTGAAATCAGAAACCTTGGTTGAGCTACATGAAAATATTTTTTTTTCATAATATCCACCCTGAACACCTAAAAGGACATTAAGCATAGAGAAGTTTAAATTTTTTTTAACTGGTGATGCCAGCTGTGGTCACCAAATGAACAGTATTTGTTTTCTTGCTGCTTATTTAAAAGTGGAATGATCTTCTAGTGATGGAAGGAAACTACACGCTGAACCAATTAATCTGTATAGTATTGTATTTGTAAGTATACAGCATAGTTTGTACACACTGATCAAGCGGAAGCTTTTTGATGTTCAAATATTGCCTATAGGAATCTGACTGAGGCTAAAAATATCAGTTTTATCTGAGCTTCATCTCTGATAACACAGAGATGTGTTAAACACTGATAAGGTTTGAACCTTGCTTGGAATTACAAACAATCATTTGGCAACTCAAGAGACATTCCAGGGAAGTTCACGCTACCCAGAGATTTATTGCCAGGATGTGGTTGTATAGTGAGAGTGTGGAGGCTACAGGTCGAAAAAGCTGGTGGTATGGCAGGTCAGTGAGATAGCTGAGTTACGTAGCAGTCTGGGATTTATTCAGGAAGCTCCCTTGGGGGCTGTTGACTGGAAGGAGGCGGTAAATCCCCCGGTTGAGGACTTTGCTTTTGCTGATATTGTGTAACTTCTTGTTAGGAAATTTCAGCTAATCTAACTTCACAGTGGGTCATTGTCTCTTGTGTGAGGTTTGGAAATTGAGAGGAGAGGATGGATGGTTGCAATTAGTGTCTGTGAAGCACATACACACTTTCAAGTTTATTTGTTTACATGGACCTGCCTGCTGCTGTAGATACTCACCAGAAAACAAAAACAAAAATATGATCTGGGGCTGAAAATATTTCTCAACAAACTCTTTCTCACCTGCTCTAGTGTTGTTTTCTATACACTGCTGTGGCCATCTATTTTAAGAAACAGCTGAGCTTAAATATTAAAGCATATGACCACTTTTTGTAAGATTTACATATTCAGAAGGAAAAATGGCCACAGGGTAGGGACGTCAAAAACTGTTATACTGAAAAATAAAATAAAATAAGGGCGTCATCCCTGAATGAGATGCAGTATAGGCCATTAAACCTACATTAACTAATCTTTTCACCACTGTGGGGCAGTGCAACAAAAATATTTGGTTCTTTAGCTGCTAAATACTGGATATGTTCACTAGTTTATTGACAACTTCGCCTGGCGAAGAGCAGGCACCTGCCTTTCGGTGTTGGAAAGCAGAATGATAAGAGTGGTGAAAGGTCACCCAAGAATGAGCTGAAAATGTATTATAATATAATACATATATAATGTATTATAATATTTAAATGCTTCATAGAGCCGAGCAGAACTGCAGAATCAGGAAAATCTCATCTGCATTCATATTGATTGATTTGTCCTAAACGTTAAAAAGTTAAAAATCAAGCACAAAAGGCTTCCTGTAGCTTTTCAAAGCCAACACTTGTCTGTTGTTTCCTTGCTAATCTTCAAGACAACCTTAACTGAGAGAGATGTGATGCTAATAAATTGGATGAAAATTATACTACAGCAGCAACAATGTTCTTATCATCCTCTTCCTCCCCACATGTTCACCGCAGTAAAGGAAAACAAACACACATCCTAAACTGATCTGCATGCTACATCTGAGCTGATGTACACAGGTCCTCAGCAACTGAATGAGATGCCAAGCACTTCTCAAGTGCAAGGAAATGGTGCGGTTTCACAATTCCTAGATTAGGACTGAAATCTGCAGTTCCCCCCCACCACTTTAAGTGGCTGTGGTGCACACACAAACCCACTGAGACCATAGAAACATACACAGTGGTTTAGTGTTGGGCCCTGGCCAAGATAAATGACTGCTTCAGGTGAAAACAAACCAAGGCCCCAGCAGATTCTTTTTTTTCCATTTGCAAGTTTTGGGGCGACTTCTCTTTGTGTGCGTGTATGTCAACTGTTCTGACACATATGCTCCACTTTGGCTCCCCCCCACCCTTGAAAAACTCTTTGGGCTTGTGAATTATTCAGAATGAGGAATTAAAGTTGAAATGGTGCTCTGCAGACACAAGTGCTTCACACGTGTTGTGGACTAAAGGTGGATCAACCCTTTTCAAATCCATTACATACAACATTTGAGACATTAAAGGTATAATATGTAACATTTTCCGCATTAAAATACCTAAAAACAACTAGCCCTATGTTATATATTTTGCTGTACTTACATGTCATTGTGCTGTTTCCATCGATATTCAACTTCAGTTTCATTCACTTCAGCTAACATTACTTGCGGTTATGTCGTTTGAATGAATTAAACATAACACAAATATACGTCACAAAACATCATGTGAAAAAAAACTTTAATTCATTGCCTTGCCTGTAAACATGCTTTGATTCCATTGTATATACTGTTAGGTTAACAGGAAAACACAGTGCTTTGCATTACGAATAACAGATATATTGTTACCATGCAGTATATGAGATAGATAGAGAGAGATAGAGAGAGAGAGAGAGAGAGAGAGAGAGAGAGAGAGAGAGAGACAGGAGCAGAGGCTGACAATCCAGATCCAAACATCTGGAAAGAGTCATAAACAGGCAGGAGAGAAGTCCAGGACGGCTGATGGTCTAGAATAAAGCGCCTGAGTGTATCTGAATATTAAATGATATACTAACAATTATTACTGGTACCTTATGCTAATATGTGTGGTTGCCAGCACCGTCATTATATTATTAACACTAATATTAATATTAACACAGTCATGAAAAACCTATCAATCTCTGTAAGTGCAATCAGTGTATTGATGAACTCTTTTCATGCGTGTGTTTCTTCCTCATAGCTGTTCATTAAATAGGTGTCTTGGCCTTTGCCTCATGTCCCTGGTGGACTCTGGTGGTGTTGGCCCACTTGTGTTGGGCATGAGCTGCCCGACGGTGAGTGGGTTTGGTGGGACCTTGGGTGTTTGTGCCTTGCCCCCTTGGTCTTCCTCCCTGGATTCACGCTGCATGCCATACCTTTTGTAATGCATTTCACTAGTGTAGAACTAACACACATCATAAGCAAATACCCAACACTTATAAAAGTAAAAGGAGGCAAAGCATCCTGAGAGAAAGGAGAGAACAGGGAGGAGAATACATACAGAGGAAGAGAAATGGACTGAGAAATAAACAGGAGGTTATGGGGCAGAGAGAGCAAAAAGAACATGAATAGGAGTTTCTGCTTTCACCACAATGATAAAAAAAGACCATATTCCATTTAAGAAAATAGGAGAAGGGATCTGAGAAAAGAGAGGAAGAAAGACATTTTTACTTATTACAGCCTCAACGCACACATACAAATACAAGCTCCCTCAAGTTATTCATTCGCTCTGACCACAGTAAAAAGTCTGGATATGCCCAGAGCATCAATAAATCCTGCAGAGGGATTTTTACCTCTGCAGTGTCATCAGGGCATTTACCTGTATGTGTTTCATAATCACATGTTTATGAGCCAGTAATGCATATTATAAGCTACACAACTGTGGTGAACATGATAGGGGCCCACATACATTAATATTTTAGCATTTCTTACACCGTAAGTGAAAAAGTAGAGAATGGCGTGTTTACAGATGTAGAAAAATATCCATAGTCTAAATGGTATTCATTACCTTCACCCCTGCGAGGGTAATGCAATCAGGTCCATCTGTCTGTCTGTATCTATATGTCTGCACTTGTAACTCAAAATCTACAGCACATTTCAACTTGAAAATGTTGCACTATCTACTATCTCGGCCCTTCTTGAAGGACGGACCTGGATTCTTGAATTTTTAAAATAATTCTTCACTATTGTGAGATAGGGCATTTTTTGACATTTTTGTACTTTTCTCAGAACTGAAGGCACCTATTACTTGACGATCCAGAACAAAGAGCATATTTTCATTTCTAAATTGGGCTATTTTTTTCTTTTTAGACAGCTGTTCATACTCCGATATAGTCTGATAATAGTAATACACAGTATTGATATTGAAATCACATCCACTCCATAACTTCAAAACAACTGATGATAGAAACCTGAAGCCAAATCATGAGAGTATGTTTTAAGGATCAAGGAATCGATTTATAACATAGAAATGTTTCTTTTATTCTAGTTGAATTATCCAGCGTGGTGGTCTGTATATTCATTTCCATTTACTTTTTTAAAAAGTTAATTAAATTATCTTTGTACATGTTTTGTAAAGAAAAACATGATGAGTCAACCTTTTTTAGCATCTTTGAGTGATCACCTGAAGTTTTGAATGATCACCTGAGCTTCACCTGAGGGAGTGGGAAAAGCCAGTAGAGGTCCCTGAATGGCTTCAATTAAGAGAACAATTGCTTTAGTCACACAATTATGAGCTCAGGGTGACTAAATGAAAAAGGCCCTGAAGGAGTGCAGCTAAAGATCTCTGGCAGCCATTCAATGTGGTCCGCCCACCCCCTGCTGATCATCAGTGGGGCCACCAAGTGGGAGCAACATTATTAAAATGAGCAACAACAGCACTGTGCTGCAACAGCAATGAGTGATTCAACTTAAACTGCCGAACAAAAGGACTGGGAACAAGCAATAAATGCTACTGAATGTTGAACGTAAGGCACCAGAGCATACAGTATGTGTATCAACTTTCCCAAATCACATTTTTTTCCCACATGTGCATCATAATTACATGACAAGCGTAGATGCTCTATTAAAATCTCTGATCTTTTGTGAAATAATCAGTAGGTTTTCAGAAATATTCTGTGATAATGTGGGTTTGTTCCCATTATACTTTCACTTACTGATCCCTGAGGTCAGGGCTGATGATTATCTGATCATTCCAGCAGTATGATGCTGGCCTCACTCTAAAATCCAATATCACATCTGGATATGTACACGACTGATATAATTTGCATGCTGTTTAAATCACTCAATAGGCATTTGTACCATTGTTGCAACCAGGGATGAAGATAAATGCATTCAGGGATGCTGCAGGATGATCGAGCAGAGACAGTATTTTCGTAATATCACATAAAGAAGAAATGGAGGAGCAGCTGAATGCAGACAAGTGTCACGTTCAGTGGGTTCCACATACACTAACAAAGGCGCTTGGACTGGCGGCTACAGGTACATCGGATTGCAGCACGCTCCATTTTAAATGACAGATTAATGGGATACACTGAGAAAAATGATAACAAAAATCCTTATACATTGCAGTGCAGTTACCGATCTATTCAGTGCTATTCTGGGCTCTTATTAAAGCCCCCAGATGAATGGTCTAGTAATCTTTTAAGATATTGGTATGTATACAGTTTGTGTAGAGATTAGCCATTGAATCAATCATTTGATGTAGTTATGTTTGTGAAATCCCTTTCACATGCCAGAGGGTTTTAGGAGCGCAACTCACTCTGACATTCCATAGGCCTCTCCTCCTTCCCTCGCCTGTTTGCTGAGTGCAAAATGGTAAATGTACATAAACAGAGATTTCATACATATGCCCTGTCAATTCAGCAAGATCCAAATGGGTTGATAAAAATCGGCAGCCATCTTGGGTACACAATTTGGATTTGTACCTCAGTAGAGCTGCACACTTTGGCTTTGCTTTGGCAACAGGATTTCTCCTTGGAGAGGAATGAATGTGCAAATGTGTTACAGGTGGGATTCATTAAACTGAGACCTGGCACATTGGTACTTGCTCTGCACAATTACCATGTTGCAAAAGCAGGGAGCAGAGAAATACTAACATAGAGCTGCCCTGTAGATGTACATGTACTCAGTGCAGAAAAAATAGAAAGGGGGAATTTTATATAAACAAACACATTGTGCATGGAAATGCGTGCATGCACATTGTGCATTCACAGTTGAGATGTAAAAGGCAGGTTTTATAACTCTCCTGTGAGCCGTTCAAAACAAAATAAAGTATTAATGGTGCAGTTTGTGCCCATGTTATTTCACTGAGGATGAAGAAAGAAAAAGTTCAAATTTCATGAGATCTTTTTTATTGCTATTCAGCCTCCCTTTCCCTCACCTTGCAGATAAAACTTTACGCTGTCAATACAACATATTTCTTAGATTAAAACAAACTTAAAATAAATTCTCCCAACCTTAACATACAGTACGAGATTTATAGCTTTCCCAGCTAACTTTTCTGATCTAAACTGCGGTGTTAATTTCAGTGAATAATATATCTAGTGTGTTGTTTCAGTTCACTGGGCTGTGGTCACATCAGAGAGCATTCTTATAGTTTATAACTTCCTCCAGCTTCCCTCTTCATGTTGCCATTTGAGACCATTAAAGAACTAAAGGCATTTATTGTGCAGTGATACTGAATATGCAAGAGCTGAGTGAAAACTGAAGGTGTTCAACAGATCCTAATTATCACTGACTACTACAATGTGTGGAATTCGTTTGCAGTGTTGGAAGCAATAAGGAGTTGGGTCTTACTGCACTAATGGGAACTGGCTTGCATAGTTGTGTGCTTTTTGATTTGATTTGAGGTGTATTTGAAATTGTTTCTCCTAAACTCTTAGACTGGCAGCTGTTTTTCGTCACTCCGCACATACACATATGTATTCTACACAAAGCATGTGTATGTAAGTCATAGACCGAAGGATTCACACTTCACTGCAGAAGGATGAGTCTTTTCTTTCCAACTTGTTATTCTAATTTTCTTGACGCCATCAGTAACAATAACATTGTATTTAGTTGTAGTTGTAGCTATTGATTTAAAGTGTGAATGTTTCTATAGTATTTAATGTATCACAAAAAAGGTTCCAGTTGAACTATTACCATTACATGCAAGCCCACATTCATATGCGACTACACCAAACTCCTACGCACTCTTAACACACACATTTCACAATAGGAATGCAGGTTTTCTCTTCCCATTGGACAACCGTACGTCAGTCACAACATCCACCCTTCACACCTGGTGATCAGGGCAGGGTGCGTTCAAGTGACCCGCTTCCCAGAGTCCACAGCCAGATAATTATTTCCAGTTGCAATTAGAATAACCGCAAGATTTTTTCTCTGTGAGCAAAGGGGATCAGCAAATATCCTTTCCCCTCGTTTTTGCTTTTCTGACACGCTTGTATAAATACCCTCCACCTGGTCATGGGAGTGCCTTTAGGGGAGCTATCAAAGCATTCATAAAAATCAAGATGTATGTGACATCCAGTGGATTTCCCCTGTGCTGCACACGGCAGGCCAACTCAGGAGGGCCAGAGCTGGGGTAAAGTTTCCTCTCTTTTCCTTCTTGACTAGCGGCTGACGCCTGATTGACTGTGATGGGCTTTTTTATGCCCTGCACGTGTTGTTCTGCTGCACAGTCTTCACTTCATCGTCTGTCCTCTCAGCATGGCGTTGCTGGCCTCTGCTTCTGCAGCTTCTGGACTTTTACCTCTAATGTGAGTTTGTCAATCCAAAGCCTGACCCGAACAGACTGAAAGCATTCGCCTGCTCATGTATTTCACGCTTTGTTCTTAAATGATTCTTTCACCGCAGAGCTCCCCTTCCTCCCATGCTTCGTTTACAGATTAGGGCCTGTGTTGGCGTTTGTGAAAACATAAGAAGAGGCAACTGGATATTACGAACATGACTGTGAATGAATACATCTGCATGTGTAGATCCGTCAGCATTGCTGAGCGCTTTGGCTTGCGTGTCAAACATTTATAAAGTTGCGACTGATGACACGCACACTCTCTATCTGGTGATCAGAAACTCTGGGAAGGCGGCCATGATGGAGAGCTGCCTGACTCCTGTGTGTTCGACCCTGTGAAAACTGATTGTTCTGTCTGAAAACAGTTAGAGCAAACTGGGAACGCTGAATGAAAAGGAAACAGATTTGTGGGAGGGACAGTAACAAAGTGCAAACCAGGGACTCATATCTATTTGTGAGGCTTAGAAGACACAAACACAGAAATGCCCTAGGTTTGCACTTATTTTGGATGTATGGATATATTCACCAAATGAGGGAATGTCTTTGTAAATGGTGGTGACTTTGGGCCAGTTCAGCAGGATTCCCCACTGGAAATTTTTTTTAAATTTGATCTATGATCATTACTTTTCCTTTAACTGTGTGCTACAAAAACAGACCTGTAGGGGGCAGTGTTTGTTTTACACAACATGGTCTGACACTGGCCATAACTAGGCATATATGGTGCAGGTGAGAGCAAAGACTGCTGCGGCCAGCCTGCAGAGATGGCTACATACTTTCCATTCTTTAATGAAGCCCTTCAATGACTCCTGCACTACAGCACTTAAACACACAGTCACACACACACACCAGCACTTTCCACTGGTGCACAGACCTGATAATAGACTCTACATAGGAGGCCTGTGAAGTATTTCAAAATGCCAAACGGCTGCGAGGGTGTAGACGTTTGAAGGACACTAATGTAGGAGCTGAGTCCTAATATAAACAGCATTATTCACATGAAAGCCGGCTACGGCCATTAGGGCTTCTCAGAGAGGTGCCACTTCTCCACCAGCACCCTAATGGTACTTGTCCTTTAAACATGCAGATCTGTGTATACACCAAATCCTTTGTAATCTCAACCTATCTTTCCTGAAACAATCAGCTGTAAAATAATTTGTCACTCTTAATTTTACACGGACATTTCTCATCTCTTCGTCTAAACCTTCAGGGGCCTTTTTGTTCAAATCGCGTGCTGTCTGTATACCCCAACTCGCCTGTTGTCCCATAATAACAATATTCTGCTGAGAAGCAAATATAACAGCTGTTCAAATACATTCTCCGTTCCATTATGAAACTCAGAATTGCACTTTTTTTCATTTGTAATGCCTGTAACTTACAACCACCTGGAGAATATAGCTGGCTAGTGGATCAGTCTCACACGAAATTAGGAATCCTACATAAACGGCCCACCATCCAACTTGGAGAAGCTGTTAAACTCCAACATCTTGTGCGGCGAACACACTAGACCTGACCACTGTCAGCAGCAGTATAGCATGGCTATCGCACCGGCAGCAGATTGTAACATGAAGCAGAACAAAACATCCTTGTAATCTTTGAGGAAGATCCAATCGGAAGAAACAGGGAGAACCATAGACGGGAGGCGATGAGGATGAATAACACATTTCTTTTTTGGCTGCGGCTACAATAGCGTACTCAATAGGAAGTTAAACAAATGAAAGCATTTTTAAAGTCAAAGACGACGAAGATTAATTAGATTTGAAATGTTCTCGCCAGCCAGAAGTAAGCCACCTTGCCTTCTAATGGTATGGTTTTGATCAAGGGGAGATGAGACAGCCAAGTTGGTTGTTGCTCTGCTGTTTTTGGCTTCTCCGCTCTACATCCATCTTGTCAACACATTGACCAACTTCCCTTTTCACTGATATTGACTTGGTTTTGGTCGATGGTTTTATGCCATTGCCCTTATTATGACATAAACCGACAGAGAGGAAACATAAATTATGACTTACAAAAGTTTTTTCACTGTGATGGATTATTTTTATTTCATTAACTGTAGAGAAAAATAAGAGAAAGCAGGAAAGCTGCATTACGTGTCTAGAAATGGTACCCGCATTACTGTAACCCAGCACAGGTTGCAATCCAAATGACCCCTTCGACCTCATTTTTGCATTTCAAAACAGTATGAAAATCAATACAAAAAGATACTTATCTACTGTTTTGCCTGTCAACGAGCAATTAAAAGAACTTCAAAATAAAGAAAACTTGGAGTAAGCACTTGTAAGTGACTGACACAATTTTCTACAGGATTTAGACGAATCATTGAGTCGTTCTGGGTTAAATCCCACAGTACCACTCTGTGACCCTTTCACTGGCCAGGCCCATCAGAGATTAAAGGTGAACGCAGGGGCAAATCAGTTATCAAGTCAGAAACACTCATCGTCAACTTCCCACTGTGCCATTTCTGCACAGGCAAACACACGGTAAACCCTCATCTTTCCTTCAGCAGAAGTCATGACCCCATGTACCAGGACCAGGAAAGGAATGAGAGTTAGGATGTATGAACCTTAAAGACACAGCTGATCAGTTAAAGTTGTGAGTGTATTATGAAGAATTTAATAAAGGTCTACAGATTTACAAAAGGCTATTAATATAAGTTTAATGTATTATACATAAATGTCTGTATACTGCAGAATGTTTTCAACATTTGATGTAAAAAGAACAGGTTGAATGGATATGTGAAGGTTTTATTCCTAACTTTTCAGCTATTTTTAAATTAAGGCTTAATAAGGTTTCCTTTTTAAGCTTGCTCATTCCAAAGTAGACATTACATATCGGAACTTAATCCACATTATATCTGTTCTGAGTGACGTGATGTTTCTTGGTAACTTCTCAGGAAAAAAAGCATTCATAATGGCTTTATTTCAAAACGTGAGATATCTCTTAATATACAGTCAAAATCAGTGTATTTAACTCAGAATGGGAAGCAAAAACATTTGGCTTGCCCTCGGTTGCGGTTGGGTCGGTGTCTTTCAACGCTCCAAACACAGTGAAATCTGGAGAAATGAGGCCCACTGAAACTGTAGGAGGCTATACATAGCTGGTTCATAATGGGGGACTGACGAGTGACAATATGTAGAAGTCTAAATTAGTCCGAATGAGGGGGAAAAGGGACAGAAACAAAAGTCTGTGTGACAGTAGAAGTTTGGTCTCAGCCTTAAAAATCTCACTGAAACACTAAAAACACAGCTTTACATACACTTATGTTGCCAAGAGACTGTTGTATTTGACATTTTGTTTTGTTCTATGTCTGAATTGTCATTCACTCTGAATTCCACCTGATGGACTACAAGTTACAATTCTCCCGATGCTAATATTGGTCGTGTATCCACAGCAGCTGAAATGACAGATTGCTTTCCATTTCACAGTTCTTTTTAAATTGCCTGTGAAAGCCCTTGGCACACAAGCAGAATAGTTGTTTCATGTTCCCATGTTTCCTGATAATGCACAGTAAGTCATATACGGAATAACACTCTTTGATGTTTCATATTGCATGATGGACGGTGCTATGCATTAACATTTTCCTATTTTTAGAGGAATTACTCCCCCAAAAAATACCAGAATGTGAACGGAATCTCTCGAAGGAGGTGTAGAAAATGATAGAGATAAGCGATAAAATGCAGATGCAGATGGGCCTGAATGGAGACACATGTTTATAGTTACGTAGATGTATGAAGATATATCTGTAGGAGGAAGGAGAGAGGAGGTAGAGAAAATGCAGTCACTGGTAGGAAGTAAAGCACAGGTGGAGGGACAAATTATCATGGTATACAAATCAAGGTTTCAGGACACATTGTCTAAAACAATAGTATCACATTTATGCTTTAAAAATGTGATTTTGTTCCTGTGGGAAAGCATATTGCTAGAGATGCTCAAGCACTTTCAAAAAAAACAAATCACTGTAGGAGCTTTAATGTTGTATAGTCTCATAGCTGTACCAAATTTTTTTTTTTATATTTGTTGTTTCTGTTTTAGGTCCTGTGACTTCAGTTCCACAGGAGCAGGGGGCTCTTATCAGTTTTTGTTTTAATTTTTCTCTTACTGTACACTACCTGCCCGGCACTAAATGGCACACAGATGAAGAAAGCCAACAGTTATCTGTAAACACAGACTGGTAGAAAAGGCATACTATATACCAGCATGCTGATTCTGACCAAAAGTATCTGCATGATATCCTGCATCCCACAATGCATTATGGTCATCTTCTTCTTCTTTTGTCTAATGGTGGGTTGCAATTAGTACAATTAGTCCATTACTGCCAACGGCTCTGCTGGAGTTTGGGCCAGAGTTCACTATTTACATAACTTAAATATGGATATACAGCTGCGGAAATGATGGCAAAAATGACCATGCACTGCGGGGGAGACGAGCGACGGCTTTTAAGTCATAAAACCGTTATGGTACAATTTGCTATATGTTTTCATACAAATTATTATTTGCAGCAAAACTACAGGAAAGGTACCGACACTTAATATGAACAGTCTTATTTATATCCAATGATTTCATGGAGATCTCTATGTAAAATTATAATATAAACTTCTGTAAATGTCTCTAGGCAGCTGACAGGTAATTGTATCCATGGTGATAAGCTCGGTGGGCATGTGACTATGCAGATCACTGCGTTAATGTTCACATTCAACATACTGCATCGTATACTGCTATAGAATATAGCATGTTGCATCCAGTTTATATGTATGTACTATGTAGTGTCCAGTATGTGATTCCGAACACCGCCCATAGTGTAGTATTTAACAGGTTAAAGAGCCAGATATTTCCCTTAGGAGTGGGTGGAGACCAAAACAAAGTTAGAAGAAGCTTGAGTCCTGGAAGTGGAAAATGTGTAGTGAAAACATTCATTACCTTGAATACATTTTAATAGGAGCTGTCTGCTAACACACTATATCAACTTTCAATGGCAAAAATATATGAATGTGGTGTTTTCAGCTTGTCTTTCAGATATATCTTTTCATATATACATATATATATATATATTTGAGTTATCAATCCACCTCAGTATGTTCAGCCAATATATTCTTAACTTGTGTGTATTTGTGGACATCTCAATCCATTTACTTTAGTATATGTTTGGTGGCGTCCCAACCATTACAGTATCCAGTCATCCGGATGAGTAAAGCTTTTGTGGCAAAAGAGAAGTTTAATGGTTCAAACTTCATCTTTTTTGCCCCTGAAGTCATAAAGAGCTTATCGGACGTTAGCGGTGAGTAAGTGGCTTCTCAACTGGAAAAACATTGGCTTATAGTTGTAAAGACCTAATGAAGCATTAGTTCACACTGCTTCTACCCCCATCAAGCTCGCCTAGCCCCTAGCCCAGATAGAGGGAGAAGCATCGGGCTTGTCTCTAATCCTTTGTATCTCCAACAACCTGTTGCTCCTCGACTTCCCCTGGGCCGATGTATCTCATGTGCTCTGCTGACAGTTATCTCCCAGAGCAATTGTTGGTAAACACGACTGAACCGCTTACCCCAACAACAGGTTTCCTCTAACCTCTAATGCAGGCCGCAGAAGAGACCCCCCTCTTACCCTTTTGACCCTTCACTCTGTCCAAACCCCCCCTCCGCTCCTCCTCTGTGGTGATGGCAGCCGATGGGCCAGTGAGATAAGCCTGGGTGGAATTCCCGTCTGGGTGTTCTTGTGAGTGACCTGGGTGGCAGAGGAGCGTCAGTGAAAATCACTCAGCACTCAACTCAATAAGGAACCAGTCTCAGCCATGGCTGCATTTCACATTAGTCTTATTGCCCTTGTCTTCTTTTTTCACTCTTCATTTTTGATTTCCCCTTTTTTTTTTTGCTTGAAAACTTTCCAGCAGCAAATGAGAAAAGGCCAAAAAAAACAAAGCAATGCTGAATTAGCTCAAAACCTGTGTGAACTTTTGACAACCTCTAACCCAGGGTAATACAGCCTTAAAAAGTTTTGTTGTGTACAAATCAAGGAATGAGCTTAGTGCTGAAAAGAGCTTGAAAATAGCACCAAGAATGTGATCTAATACAAATCCGATTTGTAGAATTATAAAAAATAATCATATTTGGGTCCGATTATCACCAGACAAAATGCTATTTTCTCAGAAGAAACTACACACACGAGCCACATTTTATGACTAGAGTCATTAATTATTGTAAACAAACCCCCCAAATGAGATGTGCAACTGCATGCTGAGGTCCAGTCTATAATATTTAGCTATGCGTCTGGCACTTCCTTAGGTCCACGACGGAGGGGCCAGCTGTCTGGGAAAGAATGTTAGGGGTCTAGAGTGGCCTGGGTTAGGCAACGGCCTGGCCATTGTGCCCCAGGAGAAGGTAATTAGGAAGTGAAACCTTGACCAGTTGACAGCAGGCTTTGTTCAGGGGCGAGTGGGCCAAGAGAAATGCTTTTGAAAGCTTTTTCACTTTCTTTGCTGAAGCGACCTCAACCCCTCCCTCCAGAAACACACAGGAGGGGACCATATATGTTTCTGAAGAAAATGCATGGGAGGGGTGTTATTTATTGAAAGAGAACAAATCTATAGGGTGTGCATTGTTTGACAAGAGTACCAACAGTATACAGTGTACAGTATCTGTTTACCAATAGCATCATTTTTAATCCATGCTGAACTATAGTTCCAGCAAAATATATTACATTCCTTATATACCACTTACATATGTACTGAAGGCTCAGTATGGAAGATTTGCATGTGCACATGTACTTATGTGAAGTTTGTGTTGGAGTCTGTTTTGTGCTGGGAACTGCTCATTTATTGACATTAGCTAACTCCTTTACTAAGCTAACAACTCTGTTGTCTACATCCATGATAACAGCCACAGTACACTGAGTTCTACGTACAGGACTCGGGTCTGATTTGCAGTGAAAATCCTTACGCTCCCTCCAGAGTTTTTCAGTGACTGTGTTCTGCATCAGTACAACTACCAAACTGTACAACACCAGTTACTATTAGCTTAGAAATAAAAAAAAAAAAAAAAAAAATTAAATGGCTAGCTCCCAGCACAACACAGACTTCAAATTTCATGTATGGTCACAAGCATGCACAAATCTTCCCTATTTAGACATTAAATTCTGCAAATTCTGGTAATAATGTTAATAATACCCACGTCCTGGCCAGAAATCAACTATCTGTCCAGTTGTGGTTCTCTGATCAGCACAGCCACCTCTCCTTCAGTGCTGCAGCTGCAGCTGGAGCTGCCAGCCAGCCCATAATCAACTTTGCTGTGTACTTTTCCTCTACTGTACAATTGCTCTTGAGCATTATAAACTTGTGGATGGGCCAAACGACCAGCATCACTGCAGTGAGGGCATCCAGCACCAGGAGCCCACGCCTGTCCCGTCCCTGCCGACCCCGGTGCTCAGCCCACGGATCCTAATGTGGCAGGAAAAGTGTGAACATGGCCTTGGCAAACAGCACTTCAGCTCAGCATCATCAGCACAGGCCAGCGAGGGAAAACTACACACTCTTTAGACAGCTGGTGTACAAGGTCCTGCAAAGGATTAACTCCTTGTACATCGGAATCCATCCCAACGTTTTTAACATATTTTCCAATTGTAGGAACCTGCTTTGTAAAAGTATCCATTAAATAAAATGGAATATATAATTTAATAAACGTTATTTTTTAATGTCATCACTGTACTTTCTATTTGTCAAACAATCTGTGGGATGTGCAGTTCAGAAACACAAAGACAATGACTTTTGAATAATATCAAAACAATAACAGCAGAGCAAATTAAGCAGAGATGGAAGTAACAGAGTTTATAGATATTTAGTTACAATATTTACTCTAAGTACCGTTGTCAGGTATCTCTACTTGAGAACTTTTTATTTACTCCCTACATTTTAGCACAAATATCTGTACTTTCTACTACTTACATTTTCAAAACAGGCTTGTTACTTTAGTATTAAAGCATTTAATCATCATTTATAATCATTTATTATTTTTGTTTTGCTTCTATTTTACATCAAGTTTGATTTCAGCATAAACGAATGAGACACTGACATACAAAAGATGATCCCTCACTATATCATGGCAAACGTAACAAGAATAAAATAATGGAAATGAAGTAAAAGAAGTAACAAGACAAACAGCACAAAATGATGAAATGAGACCAAAGTGACTTAAAACACGTAATAAGATGATGACAATGTAAAAGACGTAAAACAAGACAAAACCGCTGTAAAAGACAAAACAAAAAGAAAATGAAAAGATGTGAAAAGGTGAAACAGACATGAAAAGGAGAGTGGAACGTAAAGGCCTCATAATATTTCAACTTGTGTCTACTTTTTACTCTTTGGTTACGTAAGTATCTGTACTTCTACTTGATTAAAGGATTATGTACTTTTCCAGAATTAAAATTTCAAACAAAGCAATGTTTATCCTGCATAAAACATAATGCATTTTTGATTTAAATTCTTTGTAATTCAACTTATTTTTAATTTCCAGACTCATAATAACAGCTCTGCAAAATATAGATATAAAAAACAAAATATAAAACAGAAGCGTAATGGAAAATATACAAAAAAAGCATTTGTGGCACAATCATGTCTTTAACCTGGAAAGCCCTTGACCACAACAAACAGATTCCTTTATGCTTGGGCTTGAGGTAACCCTGCAGCTTCTCTATAAAACACCAGAAAAAAGACAATAGGAATCTACATGTCCTGTTTTTATGCTCTTTGTTCCCCGCCTTATTATGGGAAGCCGTTTAGCAGCGGCCATCGTCAGACAGCGTTTTTTTTTTTAACCGACTCATTCTCAAGGACTCATTTGCTTTCATTCCATGTTTGCTTACACTGAGCAAATTATATGTGTAGATGTTTTCTGTGTGAGTAAACCAACATTAATGGACATAAGGCAATCAAAATGATCCTGGAGTTGCATGCTATCATGCTACAATCCCTGTGATCCTCATGCCTTAAAAGGTCAAAGCCAGGAATTAATGTAAATTTGTCAAAATACAGTTGTTTGCTTGTTGATGTTGGCAACAACATAATTAACGCATTAAAAAGACCGACTGGCCTGAATGAATTTTAGAACAACGATATGAATGGTCATCAAATATAAGGATCAATTGTACCATCACTGGTGTAGCTCTTCAAACACAGTCGATGTGGTGGAAAAAAATACATCACCTACTTGAGGTAGTTATTCTTAACATCACTCAGGTTTTATTAACTTGTTAGGGAAAATCTTTATGGGTGGTTTTGCACTGCTTTCGTACATTTGAAGTGCTTACGTCTCTCAGAGCAGGTGTCACAAACAGGCTTTTCCAAGTAAATGAAGTCAACTGATTGCTCTTGACTTTCTCCTGGAGACCGTGGAGCTGGGACAGGGATCAGTCCTCCGTGACTGCATGATTAAAGTTTTTATGTAGTTGACAGAGAGTTAGAAAATGCCAAGGGACATTTAGATTAATGATGGCATCCTTGAGGCCAGTATTATGTCACTCTAAATGAGAGCTGAAGAGACAGAGGGATGACATTTTTACAGGCCTGGTACTTATAAACACATTTGTGTGTATTTGCGAGGCAAGACGTGCCAAACACACAAAAAACATCAAGAACCACCACACACACACACACACACACACACACACAGAAACCCAGACACACAAACTGTACACATATGTTCCCTCGTCAAGCCTTTCACCGTAACACACTCACTCTGCGGCTGCCGTTCTCTCTGCATCCTGTATGTGTGTGTATATGTGTGTGGTGAGTGCCATAGTTGGCTGGTGGGCCAGTGTTTGATGATGAAGTCATCAGTTTAAGTAAACTCCAGATGGCCAGGCAGAAAGTAAAACAAGTGCCATCTGCTTAGATTCAACTCCTGCTCAACTTCTCCCCTCTCTGTTTCCCTGTTTCCCCCTCCTCTCTCAGTGGGCACGGCAAAGGAACCGGAGTGCTCAGAACATTAATGCCATTAGTGAAATGTTTCAGAAGAGGCAGCCAAGCACAATGCATTACACTAGCACTGCATTACCACCAAGGGCTACGCTCACTGCCTGCTCATTCAGCCACAAGGTAAAACACAACCTGAAAATCCAATGACGGTTGATTCTGTTGATATTAAAAGCATCACCGTGTACTGACCGTTGAAAGAACCAAACAGTAAAGCATCAGTCAATACTTAGACCGTCTATGTATCTCTACGTACGATGTGAAATGTTATAATAATAATACAAATGATCCACGACAAATATTGCTGACAGTGTCATTGAAGATGGTCCTGAGTAGGAACCTGCTTCTTTACATCCTTTTGACCATTCATGGATTTTAAGCAACATTGTTTTTTCACTGTGTTTTGTTTATAAGAACAAAATCAATTTGCTTCAAGAAAAAGTAACTAAATGGGCTTAAAACATTAGCTTTAATGTCATAGAACAGCTCCCTCATATTGTTACAGCGTTAATATTAATCTATCTTGTTGAGTAACTAGTCACATGTAAGAGTGTTACATAATTCAATAGCAAAGTTAACTTATTGAAAAAGAACATGTAATTCAATTACAGTTACTAATCAAAGGGGTTACATCCAAATATATTATTTTCAGTAAAAAGCTGTCAAATATAATTTTCCTTTACTGCAGTCATAGTTTGTTGTTTTTGATCTAAAATCAAAACATTCTTATATTAATTCAAGTTATATTGAAGAACTTTTAATAAAATGTTTGACAGTTGTGCTGTTGTGGTTTTTATACGGCCTGGTTTAAATGTATGTTTTTAGGACTTTTCAGTTTAAAATATTTGTTACAAATGTAATCACATCAATAACTATCTGTGACATATTAGATGTAAAACGTAACCTTCCCAACACTGTCGTCCCTTTATGTGTGAAATGTTGAATAAGTATAAGTACGGTTTCATTTAGGATTGTCCTGAAGACATCATTAGAAAAAGGTTCCATGACTATAACTTTTTAAAAGACCATTTAATGTTTTTTTTTTTGGTTTATTGCACTTTCATTCAGTCCTGGAATGCTTGGCATACATCGCTGGACAACATATTTTTTGCTGGATGTTAAATTCTCTGTATTTATTAGTCTGGAATTTTCATAACTAACAAAATCCTTTTAAAAGTTACATTTTGAACTTCTGATCCACTTTCTGTTTACATAAGAGAACTGTGGCCAGAATATGATCTAATCTCTTTGTTGATTGGGAAAGTATGAATTTATAAACATGCAAATTACAACTTTAATTTAACACTCAAAATGTTAAGGATGTATTGACTTTATAACTATTGAGCTGATCTCAAAGGTGCTCAGTTGAGCTATTGGCCAACGCTTATCTCCAAAGCAAATGTACATCCTTTAAATCATGTTCAAATCTAAAAAAAAATCTTGGTAGACTATACAACAAAGTGGGAAACCGTTGGCTGATTTACTGGTCTAGCTTACTCTAAATGTTATATGACGAATAAACCAAGGTAGGACTTGTTTTTCTCCTCCCACTGATGCAAATCTTTCACCATTGCCCTTCATCTGGCTTAAAAACATTGGACTCTACACATCGGTTAAGCTGTGTGTCCCAGAAGAAAAACAGGACCAATCTCCTTCACCACTGTGTGTTGTAATTAAGCCCACAGCTGGCAGTTCCCATTACGCCATCAGGGCGAGCAGGCGGACCTGGTCTATGGCACTACAGGCCCTCCACCTCACCTCTCCGGCCGTCGCCTTTTTCCTCTCCTCAGCACCTGTACATTGTAAAGAAGTTGTGTGTCAGCCCGAACAGCCCTACAGCTAACAGTCTGATGGCTTTGAGAGTGTTTGTTGTGAAACACTCGGGTGTAACACATCATCTCCCCCCGCCTTTTTGTACATTTTCACATTCCGCCTTGCAGACTTTTTTTGGCCCTGCCAGGTGGGGAAAATGTCCACACGTGGTTTTAGGTTCAGTAAAATTCACACCAGCCTTTTATATCTGACAGGAAACTACATGGAAATGTGGCATAATGGAGAACAGGCAAGCAGCGCGACAATTGCCGTCGGGGCGAGAAGGCTGAGGGTTTCATCACATTTCTCACTCACTCGCTCCCTTCTCCTCCCTCTCACTTCACAGGACAAAAACATTATGTTCGAGCAAGAATTTTAATGTTGTGCCGCTATGAGTTTGCCCACACCACACCAAACGCAGTCGTGTCCCTGTAGGCTAGCTCTCTCCTGGCCAAGATCAGCTGTCTGACCGCAGAGCAGCCTGCTGTAAACACTAGCCAGATTACCACACAGACAACACACACTCATACACAACTCCGCAAGAATGATCACGCTGACAAACTTACAAGCAACCATTGTCAACAAAATAATTTGCTTCCAGCTGCATACCATATTGATTTACATGGAGGCAGTTAGAACGATTACAAGTGGATCAAATAAAAATACAACATTAGAGTCCAAATTCATTTCAGACTGTGGGAAGTCTTATGTAACATTTTGGGGGGAAAAAAAACAAAAAGCAACTCCGGTAATGATGTGCACATGATTGGCAATAGCTGACTATTAAGTTACTGTTTCGCGAGCTGCCCAAACTCTTCCTCACTTTCCCCCAAAACCACTGCAGGTGCTGCAAAAGCACCATTAAAGGTAAAAGTGAAAAGTATAACCAACCAAAACATATTCGTCTGGGGTCACTGTTGTTATTGTTCCAAGTGGCGCTGTCAAACATAAAAATGACCATGCATTTTGTTGGTCTGTCTCCCTTTGTTGATGTATGTTTATGTAAGAGTTTCTGTCAAAACATGGAAAAAAAAGATAAATGTGGCTAATTAAAAGAACATTTCTTTGGTAGTTGCTGTAATAGATACCTCATTGTGGGGTCCAGGGGACAAAGCTCCCTTTAACCAATCACAACCGCTGCTCATATTGAATTTGACTCTTGCAAAAGTGGGTGATTTTTGAAATCCTGCATCTTGATTAACATTGCCACACATACGCAGAGGCATATGTGAGAACATGTACACACAATCTGCATTAAAAAAAAAAAAAAACGCTTTGGTGTGTCACATCAGATTTGCGCAGAGGTGAGACTGAAGTTCACACTCGAATTAAAAAAGCTGATCTGATGGAAAGACTGAGTCCCCGTGAGTCATGGCTCTGAAACAAATTGGACTGAGACACTACAGCATGAGCACACCTGCTGCACCTTCACGCTGCCCGCCGAATGTCCTCTGCGTGTGTGTGTGTGACTCCTACTCTGCCGTGTCAAAATGCAACATGTTCCAGCTGACTGCAATTAAACGGTAAACTGGAAATACTTACCATTGATTTAGTTGTACATAAATTGGTCAAAATGTGTTCCAGGGAGGAGCTGCTTACCTCACCATTCACCACCCAGAGTGCATACATTCTGTACATTTATCTAACTGGGGTTTATAATTAAGCCCCCCCCCCCTCTACTTTTCCTCACCTGCTTTTTGTGTTTCATTGCAACACTATAAGATCATCTGGAAAAACAGCTAAATGCACAGAGATCTCAGGCTTCACAATCAATCAAGAAGCAGTGCTGTAATGTACTGGGCTAAAACGAATAGCCAAGCAGAGTAATTCAGAAAAAAGTACAATTTCATAAGTTGTTTTTTTTTTTCTCTTCTTTATTTGACTCTGTTAAACATCATAAATCCTCTGGATGGGAGATAGACTAGAGAGCCTCAGCGAGATTTATATCCCTTGCCTTTTTCTAATCCAATATCCCCTCCTCTCTAGCCATTCCCAAAATGGTTTGGCTGTGAGGACTCTGTGGAGGCTCTGCTGAGGGGAAATGTGCGCACACACACACACACACACACACACACACACAGACACACACACACATGTTCACACACCCTGAGTGACCAGAGCAACAAGAGGAATGTAGCGAGTTGCGCCACATCCCAGCTGGACTGACAGTGAGCGCTAGCGGTGTCCTCCTTTCCACCGAGGAGGATGAAAGGACATCAACTCGTCTAAGACACAGAAGGAACGCCTGGAATTAAGAAAAGGGGAAGCTCTCCAACAGGGGCTTGCCTGGGAGACGACCTCGGTTCACTGCTAAAGCAAAGAAGAAGAAGATGGAAAAAAGAGAGGGAGAGAGAGAGGGAGAGAGAGAGAAAAGAACTTCAAAACACTCCCCACGCCACACCTGTGATCAATTATGATCTGCAAAATTAGAGAGTTACTAACAAAACCCCGGCCTGTAATAATTCATAATTATCAAAAGAGCAGTGAGGAGGGAGCTCGCAGGGTTCACACAGACTTTGGAGGGAGGAGAGAGGAGGGGTGTACGAGAACGCACAGTGTCCTCAGTGTAGCGTCCCACCTCGGGCTGAGGCCTTTCTCAACTACAGGGTCAAATAATTCTAATTGTGGCTTAATCATACACTCATGTCTATTGTCAGTGAAAATATTTGCGTAGTGGAATCTGGTGCTGTTTCTCTGAGTAATGGCTGTTCGATAGGGCCTGTATTTTTGTAAAGCATCAGTGTTAATCTCTCCCCGTGAAGCCTCTTTTAAACTTCCAACATCTTAAACAAAAATGCGTTGTAAAAGAAATCGCACAGCTATAAACACCTAACCCAGCACATATTTCCCCAGTTTGTTTGTGTAGCTGCTAGTGTTTACACTCTGATATAACACATTTGTAGGTTAATGACATCCAGTACCCATTGATCTGAAACAAATGAACACAAGTTATTTTTGTCCGAGAATGTTCCTACACGCACCCTTGTATGAACCAATGGAGATTTTTAGCACAAGAAATAAAAGATGAAAAAAACTTTTTCAGCAAAGGACACAAAGATGAGTCAAGGAGGTGAGAATTTTTCTAGAAATAAAATGTGATCTTTTATCTTTATTGCAGACCTTTATAGTTATAAAAACAGCTCTTATCTTAACAAGGGATTAAGTGAGATAAATGTGCCTGCAATGGTCACCCTACTGTAGCTGTTTTTAGAACAATCATGAAGTCCAAATCATTGCAAAGTCTACAATGTAAGAGCCTCCACAAAGACAGATATACTGTATACACGAGCACTAAAGCATGAAGGGATATTATAAGTGTGAACTGCGATGTTGTAATGATAAAAGTATCTCAGCTTATCACCACCGCTGCTAAACCTGTCAGAGAATCACAGCAGTACTGTAAGCAGACATAGTCTCACACTAGTGGACACTTCTCGCACTGGGAGGAGGGGGGTGCAAAATGAAACTCCTTTCCAAACAATCCCTGTGCCAGAGAATATCCCAGAGAATACACTCTCCCTGAAAGAAAATAAATGGAATCTCCTGTTTGGGTTAGATCCTTGAGAAAAAATAAAGACAATTTGCCGAAACTGCTCAATATGCAGTGGGTTAGCACCAGAGTTAATTGGAGGAAAAATGTGAAATGTAAGCCAAAATGGACAAGGATAATTGCTGTTCATTGCGAGCTGGTAGTTCACAGAATTATTCTTAAATATAAGGTCTTCTCTAGGTCATTTTTAAAAATAGGTAAAGATAATTGCAACGTGTTATTTCTTATCAACGCGATAAAGATCAGTGAGGTGAAAGAGGTGAAAAATCAGAAATGTTAACCAATAACACAGTATTAAAACAGTCCAAATCGCAGTGCAAGATTCTCATTTAATTCTATTCAAACCTAAGTTTTCTCAGCTGCAGTTGGCTGCAGTTTCCTCTCACATTACAAACGCATTATAAATCTTAAATGCTATACATCAGTGTTAAGAATTAAATTGTCAGCATTTCATAACACTCAAAAAATACCTATGAAGGTTGATAAATGGCTAAACATTTACATTGGAAATGTAAGTATGTGCTTTCCAGCTCTGAACTGTGATGACATGATAGCTAACGTTCTCAAATATCATTGACTCAGTAGTTTTTGTATGAGGTTATAGTTACAACCAACCAGCTGGGATTTTCTGAACTGAGCCACACGGCAGGATAGAATCAAGGCTGCAGGGCTTGTTTGATATGGAGCCACATTAAAGAGTCCTGGAGCCTCCAGGCCCCAAATTTTAAAACCACTGTTATTGTACACCATCAAGTGTACTGTGTTATACGTCATTTTCAGATGTACAGGTCAGTCCATTTTATGTTAAATTCGTGTTTGCACCTTGTGTGTCTGTGGATAGCTGCTAACTGGGAGGGTTAAATGATGCAAAGAGGGCAGGCTGCTCACACAGTCCGCCTTCAGAGATGGCAGGATGAGGTCCAAACGCAGTGGACCCCGTTAGCAGGAGGCCCAACCTGTCTCCCAAAAACCTTCAGTGCTGGCATGCATCTCATTAAGTTAACAGCTTGCCGTCAGCGTGGAGACAGGAAGTCACTGTTGTGTCATGATGAATGCTCTTGTAAGCACTGCATGTTGTGGATGGAGGTTAAACTTACTGGAAACACAATCTGAGCAGCCCAACTGAAGAGGCACCCAGAGCTGAAAGACGTATGTTTTATTTTCACATGACTGCAAATTTGTAAACCAATCATAGCTGCGCAGGCACTGGGAGCAGCTCTTCTGATTATGCACATCAACGCAATTGTGAACTGTTCCTTTTGAAGGTAAAATGGCAGAGATAATAGTTGCAAACTGTGTGACAGACCACAGAGTTACGTTTGATAGTGCAGAGTGGAGTTAAAGAGGAGAGACTCCTATAATTATCTTAGAGCCAAAAAGCCGATTTGTGATTGGTTTACCCAACACGAGCTGGCCTGGAAGTCTTTACTCCGTGACAGCAGTGTTTTATGGTGGGTTGAGAGGCAAAACGCTTGCCTGTCACACTGATACATTTGTTATTGCACTAATTTGTAAACAATACCCTAAGCACTTCATATATAACCATTTTCTTGGATAATTTGATTGCTCAGAAGCTTGTCTAGGTCCCCTGTGTCAAAGGTTTGTGCCCCAGTGTACAATGTACACTATTTCACAAAGAAAATAAACCTCATAAAAACTGGGGTCTGTGCCAACGAGTACCCAGATGGTTCATTTAAAAACCATGAAAACAACATTATACGTTTCTTATTGTACATGTTTCATATAATTACTAAGGTTACCCCCTAATTCTCCCTACGCATGTGCGTGCACACACAAAATCCCCACACGCAAGCATAAATCAACTTTAGTTAAGTGCACTGGCGCACACATCTGAATAGTATGACGTTTACTCACTTTTCAAATGTGAACATTCTTTAATCAGATGAAAGACACCGACTAAACAGAAGTGCATCAAACAGAACAACACTTAGGCTGTTTAACCCTTGTGTTGTCTTTACTTTTGAGATACTCTGGTTTACCTTGGGTCAAAAACGGGTCATATCTCTTCATCTCTTTTGTCCCTTTTGTTCCACCCCCTCGATGTGCAGGTGTGACGCGTATAGTGTGAGAAAATGTTTGATGTTTAGAAGGTTATGGAATAACATTGTAAACAAGGGGTTTGAAGGTGGTCACATGACAGAGGGTAAAGAGTGACATCAAACAGCTTCTCGGTGTTTAGATTTTTTATGTGTGTGTGTGTGTGTGTTTGTTCATGTTTGTGTGTGTCCATATGAAGGATGGAAATGTGTGGGGGTACAGTAGCATGGGTGATCAATTTTTTTTTTTTTTTTGTACATGTTTATCACAGAAAAGAAGCTAAGGCCATTGAGTTTCAGGTAGAAAAAATGTATACTTGTACCCTTTTCCTTTTTGTAAAACTTTGAAATATGTCAATCTGACCCAAATACCATACAAGGGTTAAGTGTTTAATGTCTAATCACATTACTTGTGTCAGTGTTTGGTTTTCTCATTTTTCACACTAGTGATTTTTTACAACGTGACAACGTGACAAATAGCAATAATAGTTGTTATCTGATTTGTTTGAAAAAAAAAGAAGATGAAAACAGAACTTTCACTCTGTTCATAAGTGATTAAATCCACAGAGCAAAGAGTTTCTTCATAAATCCACCTTCCACCTCTTCCTTTTTTACAGCAATTTTGCTTCTTGTCTGTTCCTCTAATTGTCAGTTAGATATGTTTGGTCTGTGTTATAAGAATAAATGAATACTAACTAGTGATTTTGTTCCAGTGCAGCACTTCCAATGCAGCCATGTTAGTGAAAGATGAAATGAACATGAACAAAATGAACGTTTTATACTTCTGTATCTAAAAGAAATACACTTTGACACATAAAAGTTGTAAATTCTAATGCCATTAGATAATACTGGCCAACCTGCTATTATTAGGCCAAGCTCAAAACTTATAGTATAGACCAATGGATATTAACTTCCTTTATGGTGCAGGTAGGCTTCCCTAATGATTTAATGATATCTTTATTTACACTGGAAAACAAAATCCCAGATTGAAGCACTTATTTAATAGGAACATTCCTAAATGGAGCAAACAGGACATCCTTATAAATTTCACAATGAGAGGGCACCAATGACAATCCCTCCCTCTTTCACCATCCCAAACCAAACCCCAGCTTTGCTCCTCCGGCATCTTTCCCGACCCCTGCCAGTCTCTGGGAAACTCCCAGCGTGCTCTCTGTTCCACCAGGAACCGCAGGAAATGAGCCTCGGAGAGCGCTGAAGTTTAATAAAAAATAAATGGATGGGGTGTCACGGGGACAGAGTGAATGAAGAGTGGGAAAGAAAGAGAGAGAAAGTGGAGTTGGTTGCCTAAAGTAGAGGACAGGCAGGGAGAAGACGAGAAGGAAAAGCAAGGTATTTTATTTGAGGCTATTACTGCGTGTGTTTCTGTGCAATGATGAATCAGGGAAACTAAAACCAGCTGCAACAAGTGGTTCTCGTGAACAAGAATAGCAACACGGATCAACTAGCGGATCATTTAGAACCATCTAACCCTCTCTTTACCCTTTCTTACTATGACCAGTGGGCACTGTGCCTACAAACACAGTGAAAACACACACTCAAACACCATTTGCTTGCGCGTGTGTGTGTGCGCCTCAGTGTATGCACAGAGATAGCCACATAGATCCCTTTCTTCCTTCTCCTGACACAATAACTCTCATGCTCTGAATGGAGGGACAAACATTCCAGACATGCCACATGTCGGGGCTGCTGGCGAATCATTAAACTGTGGAAGAGAAACTGCAGGATACCCTCTTTCTCTCCCATGTCTTCTCTAATTACCCTTATACCTTTAATTGATGTTAAACATGAAACAGGTATTAACTCAACGGGAATGAGGAAAATGGAAATCTGCAGGGCATTTGGAAGTAAGTGGATGCACTTTATGCTCCGACGAGGATATGTGATAACTCTATAAATTAAAGAGTGTCTCCCTTTAGCAGCTGAGGGCCTTCAGGTTTACAGTTTACCTCCTGGCCAAGACGAAGAAAACACCAACGGAAGACATAATAGGATCAAAATGACAATGTGATGTGGGTGTAATGTAAAACTTGGGACTAGAAACAGGTTTATTCAACAAACTAAATCTAAGCTGGTCTCAAAAAGGAAAAAAAAAAAGAAAAAAAAAAGAACAGGGGTGACTCAGAATTGCTAGATATCTACTCAGACCATGCATACCCTCAGGGCCCAGGCCCCCCTTTGAAAGCATGGCCATCTAAGTGCCTGAAGTGTAACACCAAGCAGTCTATTGAGAGGCAGGTGATGTGCAGAACAAAGAGGGGATTCAGCACCTCAGTGACACAGTGGGAAAGAGATGAGTGATTATTAGCCCCACTGAGGGCCTTGACAGACCATTTAAACGCAGCTTCCTTTGATTGTGACAGTGTAATTGTTTCACAGATACAATCACGTTGAGCATTTACCTGGGGCAGGGGAAACTGGACTTTCATTAAAGTGCGGGATTGTCTCCAGGCTGCTCTGTAATTGTGCCTGTTGTCTTGTTTTGTGATGTTGTCGGGCTCTGTCCCCTTCTGCTCTGAGGTAATCCGGAGGTGTGTGTGTGGGGAGGGATTTGACTGTAGGCTATTTAGAACGTGAAACAGTGCCAGATTCCACACATACAGTGTTGAAGTGTAAGTAAAAGTGCTGGAGATGAAATAAAGCAATTGTATATGTGATTTCACACACTATCAATAACGTAGGAATAGCTGCAAATAAAATAAAATCGCTTTAACACCAAAAACACCTTGTTATTTTTGCACTAAGCTGGACTTGCCTGAAACCATGACAAGATGGGAAAAATAAATCAAACTCAAGCAGTGCAAACAAAGCCAAATAAACGGAGCAGGAGGGTGGGAAGACTTCTCACTTAATCCTGGTCTCCTTAAAAAATGAACTAGCGCGTCTGTTTGTTTTTGATTCAGCAGGCTGAGATGACACAGTCTGTTGGGTGCTCTATTGGCCATGTGGTCTGGGTCCATTGAGCGTGGCTGTGTGTCCATGGGCCGAGCTGATCAGATGATAAACCGCAGGATGAAGAGAGAAGACAGAAGAGTTAGGATGGCTTTGAGATTTTTTTTTTTTTCTTTTTTCTTTTACTGCAGCATCGTCCTGTCGAGACACCGAAGAGCTTAATGATTGATAAAAGGCAGCACAAACATCCTTCAAGTCCAAGTTAAGTGTTAACATCCAGGCTGCGTGGCCAACATCCCCTCCATATTGAAATATGTTTTTATCAAGAATGGAATGAACTACTTTAAGGCATTTATCTGCTTTGTTAACACAGGATGTTTACCCGTTTGCTTAAGGAATTACTCAAGCTAAGAGCCGGCCGTGGATTGCAGATTTTGCAACATGATAAGTAAAACATCCAAATCATTGGTGCTTTGATATTTTGTGGATGTTTGATTTCAGAAGATTAGTTCCGGGTAATAACAGACATGTTGCCAGCCATGATTTGGCAAGGAGAAATACATAAACAACCAGCTGAGCGCTCTCCCTCTGTTGTTTATCCCCCATGTCTAAATGTGGTGTGAAGTATTTTTCATTAAAGAAAAATAAATTAGTGTTATTATTGTTTGAATCAGTCATGCTCTCCCCGCACATGTAACCTAACCCCATTCCCCTTCCTCTCGGTTTTGTGTTCACCGCTCAATTTAAGTGATGTATTTTTGTTGTCAAATGACAAATGTACGCTAACTAGAAACTCGTGTGTCTGCATGTGCGTATTGAGCCACTGACCCCTGTCCTCTGTGTTTATGCTCAAAATACCCACAGCTAATTTGAAACCTGTTGATAGGTATGGTGCAGATCAAGTACAATTTAGAGGCAAGTAAATGAGGAGAAGTGAGCGGAGGTAAAAAGACGCAGATTCGCTCTGGGTGGCAAAAAGTTAAAATGAAAACAGGTTTGTTTATGTATAATATTGAGCAAAAAAAAAAAGTGGCTTTCCAGTCTGACAACGCGTTACGAATGTACAGACACAAGGGCAAGAAGTGAAACATTTTTAAAAGTAAGACAATTTGAGCTTGACCAGAGTTTGTCCACGTTGCTAGCTAAACTTGAGTAAATAGTAAATGGACTTGTGTTTAAATGCCCATTATGTTGTTTTAGAAATGTGGGAAACCAGTGAGAGAGACCAGTGGGAGTTGCATGACCTGCAATTCTGACTGTGGCCACTGTGCCAAATGTGTCTATAGTCTAGCAGTGTTTTGTTGACAGAACACGGCTGTAAAAATGTTGTTTTGATGCCAATAATGTTAGACAGACATTGTACATCTTTTTCTGTCGATTTATACAAAGGAAAGTGCAAATTCTACAAACATACACCGTAAAAAGATGCTTTAAATTACTCATTTGACTCAGTCACCTCATCTTTGTTGCTTTGGCTGAGTTAAGTTATATCAAAGTAAACATCAGTGGACCCTAATCCATTACATAACATTTTTACATTGATATAACTTACCTCACTCAAAGCAGCAAGTCTTGTCTTGACCGAGTCACTTTAAGTCAACAAATTGTACTTTCAGTGTAGAGGAACATGCCAATTTTGTGGTATTTTCTACTATGATTGTGTTTGCAAGCTTTCTTCCTCATTGTTTATTGCTTTGTCGTTGTCACTATTTTATTTAAATGTACTTACAATTTCAGAGTAAAAAAAATACATATTGGATCTCCTCTATTGGCTTATGGGGAGGTAAGTGACAGTATTGCATCCCTTAGTGGTTTGGAGTGTGTCCATGAGTCCCACTGCTGTGTGTTCCACACAAGAGGCTCGCTCTTCAAGCCAAGTCCCATTCCAAAAAGGATTTAGGGGGGAGTTAACAGGGCCCCCAGGAGCAAAACCGTAATGTGGATCCTGATGGGCCCCGATCTCTGTGGAAAGATCAGTTCCCCTGCTTAATGAGGCCCCGGGCCCCTCCACGACGCCTTCGCCGTTTCTCACGTTCACCGGATCAGATTCACTTCCTTCTTGCCGTAAATCTGGGGAGCAGCGGCCCTGATCGACGTTAATTACCTGCACTCCTCCTTGAGGAAGTTCACTCACTCGTCAGATGACTAGATGGGCTGTTAATGTGCACCATGCTTGTGCGTGTGCGTGTGAAACGGGAAATTGAGTTACGATAACAGGAGATGAGCAAATTCAATTCTCACACCATACATCCACACAGTGGGACGGCCCATCCCTTTCTCCCTCCTCACCCCCCTCCACCTCCCACCTCACTCCTCCCTCCTCCCTCCTGCCGCTGCAGAGTCCCCTGCTCGCTGTTTATAAGTGCCTGAGCCCCCAGAATTTAAAATAATAAGATCAGGTTTCCAGGCAGGTAAGTGCATCCAGACTTGTTATCTGTGATATCACTGGTGCTTTAGCCCTCTTCCTCCCGCTCCCTCGTTCTATGCCTTATCCCCTCTCTTTCTCTCTCTCTCTCTCCATCTTTCTCTTTCTAGGGTATCTCCTGCTTTTCTAAAACTGTACAGTGAAACAGAATACTTTGCATTATATACTTTGTGAAAAGCGGTTTCTGCAGCATCTTGTCATCGTTTGGGTGACCGGCTGCTGTTTGAAGTGCTCTCGGGTTCAGGGCTCTGCATATAACAGTGACGGCTCTGCTGCACAACAGCGTATTATTTACCCAGATGGGGTTAATTGCTGGATAAAAGAATGGTTCTTTTCAGTTGACCATTGTAAAGCTTTGCCCACCCCTCTTCCAAGCTTTCCTCTACACACACACACACACACACACACACACACACACACACACACACACACACACACACACACACACACACACACAC
>JAPQRN010000009.1:22297436-22308925 GCA_037367275.1 Coranthus polyacanthus
CAGCGTGGCTGCCCCCCCCCCCCTCCCCTGTCTGTCTGTACAAAAGATAGAGAGTAGAAGAAATTGAATTGAGAGACAGAGAAGCAGACAGAGAGAGAGAGGGAGTCTATCCTCACTCCGACTAGTGTCTGCTTACTGCTAACCTCCCCAGGTCCTGCATTGCCTCATCCTATATGAGCTCAAAATGGGCTGGGACCCATGTGTCAGGGGTCGCACTGTGGGGACTAGGCTTGGCCTGAAAGCCTGGGAAATGTGTAGATATTTGACCATATACATTGGAGCTGCCAAGAGCAAATGCTGCATTCATGCATGCTTGAGCACAAACACGGAGATAGACGTATGCACACATTTAAAACATATGGCTAAGTAAGTGGGTGTAAAACTGCGAAAAAAGGGAGGGCGCATCCACTGTAGGTAAGCAGGTTGGAAGCATCATAGTTGTGTAGAGGGGAAAATCCCCTTGCAGGCTCCCATCCCCCTGTTGTCCTTCCACCGCACACACCTCACAAATCATAGCAGCTTCTCACCAAAGTTCACATTCCTCAAGATTCAACTTCATGAGAAACATATGGCTGACGTGAATCACATTATTCCTGATTAAGTGAGTATTGGGGGAAAGCATACATAATAAACATTTTGGGTTTTAGAAATGAATTCATTAGATTGCTGCAGTACACTGCAGTTAATATAATGCCCCGCCGCAGGTGATGCACTGGGGTTTACATTTCCTGGCATGGGATGAATCACTGCAATCCTCTTATGATGGCAAAATAAATGCAAACTCTAATGGGCTAATGTCTTTATAATGTCGGATAATGTTCCCAGAGTAAAGGGACGGAATAAATGCATCTGTCAACTCATGTAAATTTTAGGGAATAAGAAGATCAGACAAAGGAGCGAGAACCACTGAAAAAGTTCAAATATTGTTACTAGTCATGAAAAAAATTATGGAATACTTTACAGCAAGTCACTTTAACAATATCAGTATGATATAGCGCAGGCTACTGGCCAAATACAAATAGTTGTAATTTACAAACCAGCAGCTGAGGTGTTGGTGGGTCCCATCCTTCTCACTTTACATTAATAACATATGATTGGTCATTAACTGCTTTCAATTATATGCAGATGACACTGTACTATATATAAGTGCATAAACAAATATTTGTGTAATATACTGCATTATGAATCTAAAGAAACCATTTTATACTTTTATTAATATTTTACACAGAGAATAAAGAGTCTCTTGCATTTGGAAAGGTTCTCTTTTCTGGTTTCTTAGAACTCCGATAGATAACTGTGAAACTGCATACAACACTGTCAGTAGTTGAGCTGATTTTATATTCAAGCGGTGTCTGTACTCATGTGATGCCGGAGATGTTCAGCCGTGTACCTTACAGTGCCTTAGTTTCTATTTTTTTTACTGGTGAAATAAACATCAGAGATGTTTTGCTAAACAGGAACGTTTACGATATGCTTGCAGGATCCTCCTCTTGGTGATATTCCTTGGTGGCAGGGTAGTCAGAGCATTTGCCTTCTACATCTTCAGCGCGTACATGCATTTCATCCTTTAACCTAGTGTGAGTGGGGCAGCCTTCACCTGCAGCACCTTGCTGTACAGGCTGACCGAGTTGAATGTAAAGGGAACACACAGCCATCTTCACACGACGTTGCTGCACAGTCTCTCAATTACTCCCACTTGAGTCATAGGGGCTCGTATTGCAGGAAAGGCTCTTGCAGTCTGGGTATGATGCCATACTGGAAGCACCACACCTTAAACCTTTGAAGCAGCTATTGTTGTCCCTTGCCTTGAGCCAGACGAAACAAAGACAACAGAAGAACTTTGTGAAGTAATTGCAGAATTTTTAGACTGACAAACTATACATACAAGTCTATATTATAGGATTCTATGTTCTCAGAAGTTTTAGTTTTTTTGGATTTGTTAAATATTAGTGGATTGTTATTACTGAATACTTTTATTTCTAATTTGCTCTGATTTTATTATCTGACTCATTAAAGGTAGTAAGATTTTCAGAAAATTAAACACTATTGTCTAAGATAATACATGTTAAACGTCAGTCCTAAAATTCTTATTTTGTTTGCCAGGTTAAAAGGTCGGTATGCTTTGATGATGAATCATACAGATTAAATGGTTTCTGTGGATGAGGGCACATCCAGTTGATTTGAGCTGTGGGTGCATGGCTGAAGGATTGAAGAGTCATTATATGAAGAGAGTGGCGTGTAAGTGATGGCACGTCATGGGGTCAATGAACACACTCTACCCTCCAATTCACACTGTCTTGCAATCAGCTGAGGACATAGATGAAAGGAGCGAGACAGTGACAACACAGCGGAGGGAGAAAAAAATGTATATAAAGAAAAAAACAGACAGAAAAAAAATACCTCAGCATACATTGGCGGTGGATAATTAGAGGGCAAGATCGTGTCATGCGATGCGATTCCTGTGATATCCCTGAGCCCCAGCCAGCCTGGTCTATAATCTAAAGCTTTGCCAAAAGACCTGCAGAGGAAGAAGATGGCTAAGAGAGTTAGTTCACAATGTCATGAGTAAATCATGACCAGAGGCAAGTTTTGAGAAGTGTTTTCTCTCACATCTTGACACGCATGCTGCATCTTGTAAGTTCATGTATATTGCTAAAAAAAAAATAGATTACAAGGTGAACAAAATGCCTCCATCTATCTTCTGAGAAATAAAACACTTACAGTATCACTGCCATCTTCAAAGGACAATACTAGAGTAAAATTAGGCCTACACATCACTGAATTATACTAACAAAAAATGTGTTCAGTGTATGAGTCATATTGCCCAAGGGAGCATGGGAGTATGAAACTTTATTAACAGCCCTGTAAACCCGGGGCATCTAAATTGCACCTTTGATTATTAATTACCTAAATAGAAGCCATCTATTACCGAAACCGCGTCATCTGCTATTGGCAGAGCTGCCAGCCGGTGATTCAGAATGGTGAAGTACAGGAAACTACTCTGGGAAATTACACACAGGGTAAGAAGAGTGTGAAGCATGTAAAGAGGAAAACACAGAAAAGCCTGAAGCCACACAGATCAGAAAAGCAGGGATCATTTTCACTGCAATAACATATCCAGAAATCATCAAAACACACTGTTCACTGTTTTCTGAAAAACAAACTAGCTACTGATTGGCTGATATACAGAAGATGATGATGAAGAAGTGTATTAATGTGTCAGGCGTACTCAGCCCGCGCAAGCTTATTTGACTCCAAAAATTATGGGCAAGCAATCCAGTCGACTACAATTTGTATCCTATAGGATTTTGAGATCAATACTCCCAGTAATACTCCCAGTAATGCTCTGGGAACACAGCAGAGTTTCTTGAATGTCATCCAACAAGACAAGAAACATGAGCAGTCAGACAATCGGACAGGCTATAAACAAAACAACAGTTCAGATAAGGTAAAGCCCAAAGCAAGTGCACCTTAACCAATGGAAATAAGCTCTGAAAAACCCTGTAACAAGTATGATACATAAACTTGAACCAGGCAGTTGTGACAGAATTTTAAACCTGGCAGTTTTTTTGCTTGTAGTGCTTGCTGCAGGTGATTTTCTTTTTCATGTTATTGTGTGTTCTCAGATTTTGGCATCTTTTCTTAAATGCAGGCGTACAGAAAATCTGCAAGCAAATTTTCCACGGGACGATTATGTACATCAGGTTCGGTGTAAATTATCTGCATTGCAGAGTTCGTTTTCGTCAAAAAAAAAGTGAGGACGGAGAAGAGATGGGGTCAAGAGGTAGTAAAGTGTGTTACTTCATACTTTATTTTTATAGTGTATAGTCTGGTACACTGTCAGACAGATACAACCTCTGCATTCAGTGAGTCTGTCCAACTATTGCAAATAAACAAAGTTGAATGAATGAAGAACCCCTGCCCAAATACAGATAAATCAACTAATGCCACGAAGCTTGAAAATAAGAGAATGTTAATTTGATGTTGTCACCTCAGATATTTGCTTCTTTGCAGTCTTATATTAATAACTGATGACCTGGAGGTACTACATCAGTTGGAGGAAAGAACAAACATATATTTCCACAGGTAAAAACCCACTGAAATCAAGGTCCATCTGAATATTTTTCCCAGAGATGGAAGTCTGTGCTTCATGTGAAACATTTTTAAATCAGTTCATTGTCATTAATACCACCAAAATTAACACAAATAAAATGAAGGTTCTAACTAAACATTTACAATACTTACTGGTTTTTGAAACAACTACAGAGGTACAACGGCGCACTTTGTATGAGCGACAATATTTCATACAAATCTGCTGTTTTGATTCAGAACCTCTGTGGATAAATCAGCACTTTCTCTGAGTAGCTGCATCCGCTCCGGCCGCCTGGAGATTTATACCTGAAAGAAGAAAAGAGGCAGTCTCTGATTTAAACCCCCTTTTTTCCTCCTTTCCGTCTTCCTCCCAATCCTCCTCTACTCTGCTACCGCCTTCCATAACAACGCTGATCTATGAAAACATACAAACATGACACTGAGCCTATGATAAACACCAGGTCTGTATTTGGGGAGGAGAGGAAATCAACCCCAGTTCAGGATGTGACCACTGCCTCTGCCCAGATCAATCATACTCCAGACCTGCATGTGGGGGGCAACCATATCAGGACTGGGGGGACGGGGACGAGACTGGTGTACAGACACACATGCACGTAGACACACACACACACACACACACACACACACATACAAAGAAAAGCTCTGGTATACAAGTCTCTGTGCAGTGTAATGCACACATGGGCACAGCACACTCAAAGTTAACAAGTCTCCCAGGCAGCCAGGTAAAGAATGAACCCGCTGCAACTGGATTCCATGGCAGTAGTGCTGGGTTTACACTTTCAACTCCCCCTTCCTTATCTCCCAGATTAGCTCGATAAGAGAATTATGAAGCCAGACGGACATCTAAAGCTTCCTGGGGGGTCAACAGCGTGATGAGAGACAGCCCGGGAGGGGAGACCGCCGCCTCTGAGCGCTTAACCCTCCCACAACATATATGCACGTACACACACATGTGCGCTCATATGAACAGACCCCCACCCCAGGGCTACTTATTCCTTGCTCCATCATCCCTTCTCCCCTTTATCAGAAAGAGAAGAAGCGGGAAACAAAGGAGGAGGGAAGTAAAGGAAGGGGGTGCTAACAAATAGCCTTGCTTCTGCAACTTCCTTCCTGCACATTCCAGGTTTAGTGACCCTCTTTCAAGGACAAAAAGCCGAAACCTGCTTCCCTCCTTCTCAAAATTCAGAAGAAAGGGAGAAAAAAAATGAAAGTCTCACTCCAAGTCGCAGGATGTAAAGGACGATAAATTTTAGAGGTCAGGAAGTCACCTGGTTACGGGAGCGACTCAGCACTGTGCAGGTACAAACATCTGGGTATGGAATGTCCATGAAATGTATGCAACAGAGGCAGTAAAAAAAATGTATTGCTATTGTTTCTTTGTGTTACAGAACAACATTTTAATGGCAAATAGATAAAAGTCACACAGTACTTTCACCACATTCCTGTGCCTAACAAAATATAAAATCTTAATACAGTGGAAACCTCTTATAGTGATCAAATTGATCATAAGTGGATTATTATAAATCGAGTTTTAATTTGTTTGTTAGTACATGTTTGTTTATTAGTCATAATGAGGTTTATATACCTTGAACTGTCGGTAGTGCTGTTTTATGTAAATATTTATTATGACATATGTATGTTGTTGTAACTGAAGAACTCCAAATATTTCAGACTCAGAATTCATGTTGCACGGGTTGTTCCATCTGCTTGTAGTTACAGTTTAATTGATATTACATGAATGCAGCATTAGCCTCATTGTTACCTCAGAAGCAGTTTCTAAACACATTGTTCTCTCTTTGTTTAAATCACTCAAACCAGCCTATGGAAACTTTAAAAAAGTACTCTCCCAAACTGACTCATTCACAATTTTGCTCCCTTTTCTCTCACCAAGGGCTGCTCAAGGGACCATTACAAGACTGGGCATTGTCAATCCACTTGATGAAAGCGGCTTCAATAACAAGTGCTTTCCACATGCATATTTGTTTTCTATCCTCATCACTTGCAGTCGTGATTGTTTTTTTGGAGTTTGAGTTGTCTACGGAGAGTAGCCTGAACTGAGCACCAAGTTCTGCTGCTGCATCGTTTTGTGGCAGTTTGCCTTAAGCTTCGACTACGTTTTCACTGAAAGAAAATTCTCTTCCCCGTCATGATTTCAGTGTGCACACTGCACCAGTCTCAGATTCAAACTAAAACACGATTACTATGAGTGAATTATTAAAACAGCATTTGTCTCATTTCTGGCTGGGACAAAATCATTCCTATATATTGGCAGCTGATCACTTTAACTGTGTAGTTCCCACTCTATTTGGACGTCAACATCATTGCAGGCCTTTGCAGATTGAATCTGCATTACCGCACAGCAATAAAGTAGCTTTGCCATGCTACACTAAAATTTGGTGAAGAACAACATCTCCTGCAGGGTTTTCTCTTGGCAGAAGGCAATTGGTGCTCTCACCCATCGCACATCCTCCCACGGGCAAACACCTACAAAATGCCAGAACCTAAGAGTTTTAAAGAGGCTTTAAAGGAACAACAAGCACTACCCCACCCATACCCCAACCCTCTCCTCGACTCCCCTGCATCTCAAAACCAGCAAGTCTCGGCGTCCATCCATCCCATGATTCATCTTCCAGCTCTGTCATCTGTGACTGGTGACGCACCCTGCTGCCCAGGGCATAATTAAACCTCTTTCAGAGATTGCAGCTGCACAGACACCTCCACCATCTGATCCCCTGCTCTGGTATCATCTTCAACTATCAAACAGTCTAAATGCCCCCCTGGACCCCTTAACTCCAACCTTCTACACACTTGTGCCCTCACCCCTGGCTCAGACCAGCCACCTTCTCATGCCATGCTAATTTAATCCAAAAACACTTCCTATAGCAGCCTGTTAATGTCAGAGTAGATTTCCTCTGCGTTCTCCGTGACCCAGAAAAGAGCACCACCCTGCCACTTTGCCAGGAACCTTCCTCGGTTTAGTGTTTCCCAACAAACGGCAAATATGCTTCAAAACCAATAAACCTACCCCTGATATTTATTAGGCTGTTATTCAAGTATTCCCTCCCTTCTTGGCCAAATGCTGATACACACGCATGCATGCATGCAAGTGCATGCACACGCTTAGACACACACGAACATGCAGGCGGTCATACACCTTTTGTCAGCTGCAGACATATTAGTAATTCTAATGAGGGGCAAAAGATTAAAGAGTCGTGTTGTCTTGGGTGTTACAGTACACGTCTAGCCTTACTATGAGGACCAGAGGTCAAGAAGAGGAACATGGAGGGGGGAAATTGAGAACATTTCTTGATTAAAGGCCTCTGGAACATCTAACCTTTGACTGCTCACAGACTTGTCAGTGCCCTGACTACATATGCTCCCTGGCCTGGGTCTTTGGTTTCTGTGCATCAGGGACCTCCAATATGTCCTAGAAAAAAGTCGGATAAAGGAGAATATTCAGGGACTCTGTCTCACATCGCTTGCCCAGACATCTGGGTACAGACTGGTAAAAGCAGCAGCCAGCTTGGCAGCAGTGATTATTGTTTGGCTCAGGCAACTGTGTAGAATGACATCGGCATGTAAAGACTGCTCTGTTTTTGTATGGAAATAACAGGCACACATTGAACATTACTTTCCCTCTTTCACTACCCTGTTGATGTTTTTTCTAAATTCTCCAGAAGTTAGTCTTTTTCAATTGAGAATGAATCTGTGCATATGTCTGGTGCTGTCATTGCACTTGTTTCATAAAAATAATGATGGGACAAACACCATAAGAGAATGGAACATCTAAAAATACTCTCTAACTTTCACACTTGAGTTCAGATGGTGTTAAAAAAACAAACAAATTCCATTCTGAAAACAACAACTTTATTGGCACATCTCCTCCTTTTCCTCTCATTGAGCCACTGTTTCCTTGTGTCCCATGACCCCTCAACCCCCTCACCCCCACCCAGCAGTTTGCTTATCAATCCTCCCTCAGCTCCATCATCAATCTCTCAGTGAAAATCTTCTTGTTTCTGCCGGGCGGCAGTTGTTTCCTCGACTGTTTGCAACAGCTCCCCCTTTCCTGCTGGGTTGGTCAGAAGCTAATAAAACTGTCTTGGTCAGTCATGAGACACCCTGAGAGAGAGAAAAAGAGTGGGATTGTAGGGGGGGGGTGGTACCAGGGTCACAGCTCAGAGCAAGCTCAGTCGGACCTGACTGGCTCAGCTGAGGGGAGGGTCTGGCTTTCGGACCTCCAAACCTGGAGGATGATAAATGGCATTTCAAGGAGACAGTAAAACTCTACTATTGCATAAAGTCATCAGTTAAGGTTAATTACGAAATATATGGCGCTTTGATTGAATGGGTCTCTCGAGAGTGATCAAGGAGAGAAGCTGCAGGCGGGCCGTAGACAATCGCTCGATGAGCGGCAGTGACTCACATACATTCCTTCTACTGAGACCTGGTCTGTGTAAAGGACTTCAATGAGTGGAGATGATTCATCCTGGGCTGCCATAAAAGCAAAAGCCATGAGCTAATGTTGGTCACTTCTATTATATCCTTAATAACGAATCTGGAACCATACAGGCAATATACTGTATTCACAGTCATTTTGTTTTACATTTCAGAGCGTCTTATGCCAACCACAAGAGCAATAATCCCCAACTGTATGCATCAGTAAACAGGCCTCAATGACTGTACCTGCGTCATCGACGTTGCCCCAGCTAGGAGGAAACTGCGGTCTAATGACTTTGTACTTACTCACTTAATACACGATTTCAGGGTTTTAACAGTTTAAGCACACTCTTACTCATTTTACTCCCTGACACTTAAGTGCATTGCATGCACAAAGCAGATGGGGCCAAAAACCTTGCACGCAGGTCTGGCACATTCATCTCGATTTATGAAACTGCAAAATGCTGGGGCATGTGGTTCCTCGCAGGTGACTGTTGGTCTGTGATCCCAACCCTACACTTTTTGTTTCCCTCTTTTTTCTTAAACATGTTTGCACTCTGGAAACTGGTACTTTTTGAGAGAATACAAATCACACCAATAACCAACCTAACCAGCAAGTTACTTTCGAGAGTCAGCCTTTCTGAAAGTTGCAGGAAGGTAACATCATGTCCAACGTCTCTTCACACAGTGGCAGCCTTTATATGCGGTAACTGTATATATATGTCGATTTGAATTTGTATTATTTGAAACAGAAAATAATCATGTGCCTATATCTCATGTTGGAATCAAAGCAAGACAACTGGTCACCTGGTTGTCAGTTCTCAACCCCCATATTGAAATCCGTAACTTCATCATCCCCACATAAAGGGAAAGCTTTTTCTCTCACGGACCACTGGCAGTGGATGTAAATTGTGAGGAAACTGGGATCCATAGCACAAAAGATTTGGACTATTTGAAACCGTAAAACCCCAAATCACGCTTTTGTGTCTTTGCATTTGCAGAGGGCAGCTCCAGCATGTTCACAGTGAATACAGTTCTACAGAATACAGACAACCCAAGTGGATCTCTGTGAACACTGCTTCCTATGAATAAAAGTATCATTGTGCAAAAACTTCATCAGAAAACTAGACTTATTTTAATACTAAAGTTAAACTAATATATGTAAATTGTAATGTGAAAGATTGTAGATTAAAGATATCCTAAATATACTATAGAGGTTTGTATGCATGCTTTGTGTGAACGCTCACGTCTGTGTTTGTGTGTAGGTGTGTGTGTTTAGGGGGATCTGTTACATTTCAGACAGAGAGCTTTGTTACTGCTTCTGAGTGTTAGTGTGCAGCCGTGCATGCAATCAGTCTGTGTTTCTATATAATTTTCAGTGTGTCTGTTTTTTTCGCCGTCTTATAACTCAGCGCCGACTCAGCAACACATTCTAAACACATTTCCCAACACACAGATACAACAAAACACACACACAAAAAAAAAACACTTTCATGCTCAAATGATTTAAGCCAGTTCTTCATTTGACCAGCAGACGCCATGTGGTTCTCATGTTGCCCTGATGTTCCCTTTTCATGAGATCTTCATGTTTTATTTCAGGGTAAAAGGGACAGAAAGTACTGTATAATCTCTGTGTATCATGTAATAAAGAACAAATCACACTGAGGGAAAATGCAAGAGAAGGGAAGACTGAAAAGTTGGGGGAGTAGGGGAAGTGGTGGTGTATAAATCTTCATGGGGTTTGCAGGGAAGGAAACTCTTATGCCGAGGAACAAGAAGCACATGTAGCAAGCAAGCTACCAGGAAATTGGTATAGTCTTGTATGATTTTATAGGGATCTTGGGCATGCCCTTCACATTAATTAGGATGTGGAGTGCCGAGGTATTTTTTACAGGAAACTAAGTATGGAACCCCTGCTGTCTGCCTCGGGGCTCCAGCTCCTGAGTCAAAAAACTAGCGGACTCTGTAACCAAAGTAAAGCAGGATAATGCAGGTCATATGCACACAAACACGCTGACACACACCAACAGGCACGAACATGCACATACACAGAGACATACTGTACACATGCATGAGAGAAACATTATTTGCTGAGGACAAACCAACGAGGAAATTAATGTTGGGAAGATTTTTTTTTTTTTTTTTTTAAATATGTATAGTTAGTTTTGTTTTTGATTTTGAAGTGACGTTAAAGAAAACCGGAGATGGGAAGTAATGAAGTACAAGTTGTTACTGTACTTAAATTGAGTTCTTTACTTGAGCGTTTATTTTTCGGACAGCTTTTTACTTTTACTCCCTACATTTAACACAAATATCTGTACATTCCAGTCCTTCAATTTTCACAATGGACTCATGACCTTAGTTTTTATGCATTTGAGGGATATTTTCAATGTATTTTTATTTTGCAAGACCGATTTCAACTTAAATGAATAGGACAACAGCTCACGGAAAGCACATTTTATCTATCGGTGCATATCGCACGTGACAAATGTAGAAAAGTTTGTTTTAATAGCCTTTGCATTATATTAATATGGCATGAGGTTCAGTTAGCTTTGCACAGAAACAGCCAGTAGAAATATCCTTCAAAGGGCTATTTTTGCCACCTCGAAAGAAAACTTATAACAGTCTTTGCAGTGATTAAAACCTTTTTTTTTATGTTAGGGATTTAGATAGATTTAGTTAGATTTTGGTAAGGTTTAGGATAAGTCTTTTGAATTAATATAAATCAAAGCAATGTACTCCTAACATAATAAGAAAGTGTTTCTAACTAATGTAAAGGTGCTGCTTTGTAAAGCTGAAACATTCTTACCTCAGATCTGCATTCCTGCTCTAGTCCCCTTCTCCTCTTTTAGCCCTATGTGATGTGTGTGTGTGAGTGTGTGTGTGTGTGTGTGTGTGTGTGTGTGTGTGTGTGTGTGTGTGTGTGTGTGTGTGTGTGT
>JAPQRN010000009.1:22311886-22330683 GCA_037367275.1 Coranthus polyacanthus
CCCCCCCCCCCCCCCCCCCCCCGGCTCTGTTATCAATTTCAAATAGCTCATGTAATTTCTTTTACTAGCACAGATCACAAAGTTTAAAGATAAGTTTAAAGATCATTTTGAAAAGAGAAATGAAATCTAAATTATGTGTGGAAACTTGTGTCCGTTTTGCATATGTATGTAAAATAAATCTATGTTTTGTGTGATATGTTCTCATTCTGAGCAGATGGTCAAAATATCTTTAAATGTATACACACACACACACACACACACACACACACACACACACATATACACAGACACTATAAAAATTGGTTTAGGTAGGCAGACCCAGTATGCCAAACTTTAACTGTTGTTCCTGTGAGCACAGTCAATCATAAACAGTTGAGCCGTTTTATTTGGCCAACTAGATGTTAGTGGATAGTGTTCTCACTCCGGCCAAAGCCTCATAAAATTGACATGTCTGTAAATTCATGCATTTATTGAAACAAATTAATAGAAGCAATGCTCTGCTGTTTCATTCTACAGTTTTCTCTACATTCTCAACAAGTTGGACAGATTTTGGAAGAGGTTCCCAGTCTAAGGGAAGTGGTGTTTTTTTCCTTTTTTTTTTTTTTTTTTTTTTTTAAGAGGCAAGTTTCAAAATCTAGTTGAATGTTGCAGCCAGACTAAACAGAAAACAGAAAAGTTTACTGTGCACAGATGCACACAAGTTCAGCATGAGTCCAGGAACGCAAGCCAAAGAAGCATGGCTGACTGTATATTATGGCTATCAGGGGGCTCTCCTCTTCAGACAAGGACAAACCATTACATTATGCAGTCGAGAGAATATTTTTGAGGGGACAGTTTGAAACACTGCCCTGGTCCTTTCTGTGTGGAGTCTCCATGTGTTGTCTGTGTTTCCTGCAGGTGATCCGGTTTGTTCCCACAGTCCCTCAGACACATGCAGCTCAGATGAAATTAAACTTCCAATTTTTTCTGTTCGTTTCATGGCGACCCATTGAGAGTGTTTCTCTCCATTTAGCTTTAGGATCTAGTGATTCAGTGAGGCTAATTAAGAATAAGCAGATGTTTAAAACAAACAGGTGAATCACAGAACCATAAATACATTATAGAGGCAAAGAAAATACATTATGAAAAGGCCAAAAGTAAAAGAAACAAACATCTGTCCCACATTTCAAGTTTGTATTTAGGGACATATTGTGTGTCTATTTTATTTACAAAGGATCTGGACAGTTCAGAATCCAGTTTCTGATCTACCTGTAATCCCACCCAGTAACAGGAAGCACTGTACATTACAGGTTAAACGTGCCATGAATTATAGGTTAAGGTTTTACCATGCAAGAAAGTCCTTTCATGTCCCAGACTGCTGGGCAGTGAAGGACAGAATGACTCTCACATGGCTTTTGTGAATGAGTTATGGTTCTTTTGCCCTAAACGTATTAACATGATGTATTTGTGCAACAATGCACCAACCCATCCCACTTGACTTAAAGGCTGTAACTAACTCTGCTTTCACAATCTCATTTTCTCAATTTCACCCTCACTCGTCCCCCTCCTCCCAGTGCTAACGAGATGTGCCAGTCACAGGACACCCTGCTGGCTGTAGAGAGCACTGCCTCTGTGGGACAGATGAGGAGCTGGCTCTGCCGATCAGCCTGGCTGGAAATCAGGAATGCCCTCTGTCTCCACCTCCTCATCCTCTGCCACCACCGCTGCCTCCTCCTCCACCTCCTCCTCCTCCTTTCCTAATGGCTCATACCAAACTCAACAGGAGATCTGTGACCGCACCATCTTCAGACCATGAGAAGACTGCCACCAACTTCCCCAGAGGTGGAGGATTATGAGTGCAAATGCTTTGCATCTGTGCGCTTTCTATCTGTGCATGCCAAAGTGCTATTTCTACATAAGCTAAATGTCTCATTTCCCCAGAGGTTTTAGTTACACACAGGAGGTTCAAGTGTTTACTCCTTGCAAACAGGATTGTTTTTTTTCATATTTTATATCACTGTTGGAGTTTTCATTCATAAACTATCGATTGCACCATGTAGGAAGCGCAGAAATATAATCTTGTGGTTAGCTAGTTTAAGTGCAGTCATAGACAAATGAATGACACTCTGTAGTGTTGCAAAAAAGTGTCACACTCTGGCTCCATATGCAGTTCTCTTTTATTTGATGATAATGTTTTGGCCCAGACGCCTGAAGAACATCAATTGATCTTGAAGAAAGCTTTGTAGCCTCATGGCCGAACTGTTATTATCAAATAAAAGAGAAATGCAAATGGAGCCAGAGTGTGTGACACTTTTGTTCAAGTCTTAAATCTGCTTCCAGTGATCAGGACCTCACCACAACTCTTGGTGTGCAGTACTTTTCACTCATAAAACTGTATCCATCAATGTCCATGATTGTTTAAATGTGTTATTTCCAAAAAATTCTGAAAAGATGCTTCACTACTGTTCTGGTATTTTTATTATTTTATTTATATAAGAACATAATTTCTCCCTCCTACCCGTTTTGTTTCTTGCCTCAGTTTACATTCTCTTTACTGCCTGTTCTACAGAGTTCAGCTGGAAGTGCTCTGTTTTCTCCACAAGAATTTTATTACTCTCTAACAGAGTGTTGAGACACAAAACACTTAAGCAGTGCTGGAAAAGACGGTGAGACTGGACTGACAAACAGGGACACAAAGCCTTGGAGGACTGAGGAGGAGAGAGATGGAGAGAGAGGGAAACAGACAGGAAGAGAGAGTGTCTGCGCAGCCAACATATTTCAGTGTGATGACCAAGCATTTCTTTTTTTCAATTTGTTATTTAAAGTGATTTCCAAACCTCACAGGAAGTGTGTATTTGTCTTCCAGAGGACATATGGCGTTAAATGTACCTGCTCTGCGCAGTTTTGTGCTTTGCTCCAAAATGACTGTGATGAGCTATATCTCACTAGCTTAATGGTTCGCAGCAGCTCTGCAGCATCTGTTCAATGTCTGGCTGAGGGTGGATATGCATTTTTAGGGCCAATAAGTGCAGAAGTGAAAGGGGTGGATGGAATAGTTTGCCCCAGATTAATCAGATTCAGTGCAATACCGTTGCAATCCTAGAAGTCTAAAGAGAAACCCCGGATCTTAATTCAGGCTTGCATTTTGAACCCCTCTGAAGTAGACAAAGAGGTAATTTCCCAAAGCATCTGGATCCGGTGGCAAAGCAGGCCAAGCAGTGAAGTACATTCCCATCCAAGCCCTCTCCCAAAACTCCTCTACCCAACCCCCTTTCCCCTCCAACCACCACCCTCGTCTGTTTATCATAGGATCTCCAACACACAATCAAACATGAAAGGATGAGTGCTCGCAAGAGCCTTTTTAGATTTTGTGGAAATGTGACATCTCTGGAAACATTTAGCCTGTCATAGCTGCTGCTGCTCTTCAAAGCGCGCCGAGAGGAATAGATTAATGTTGCTTCTGTAACAAACCTTCTTCCTGTCTGTCCTCCTTTCCTACTAAACATGCTGGCTCCTTACATCTACTGTAACCATACACAGAGATTACTGCCTGTATAGTAATAATGCAGCAAATCATTTTAAGATGTGTGTGTGTGTGTCTGTATCGGCAGGGCACTGGCCATGATTTCACTGATAAGGCATTTGTGTTTCATTTTTATATCACAAAATGTTTGCTCCTGTATCCCATTATAAATCTAGATTTCAACTAATCTATATGTTCTTGAGTTATGCCAGCTTAATGGAAAAGGCATGTGAATTCATACCGTACATCATAATACCAAAAGGATATACTAAGTGTAATGTATGTTTGCCTAATCAAAACAAGTCAATATGAATTGCTGACAGAATGCGTATATCTGATAAACAGGGAGACACACTGACTAAACCAGTGACAATAACCCCAGGGTAAATACTTTAAATACATTTTATTTAAAGGAATATTTCAGCTATTTATTAGTACACTTCCTATTTCGTTTATTTTCTTTTTTCAGTGGGAATGTGACAGAAGCCGGTCCCTTCTCTCACATTCCCACTCCCACCAATTGTTACAGTTCATGGCTATTATTAACCTCAATACACCTGAGAAATCCTGACTTTTAATGTGTGTTCAGACAAAATGTGAGATGAATTTTAGACACAACAGAAACGTAAAAAAAAACGATGTGATTAAAACTCAAGGCGATGCAAACTGAGCTGTTCCCGACCTTTGTCCCTTCTATTAACAAGGCACTGTTAAGAGACTTTCTATGCAGCAGTCAAACCATAAGTCATCACATAATTCATTACTTTAATTCTGTGACCGCATGGTTTCAACTTGTAATTGTAATTACTGCAAATGGAAAGAAAGAGGGATTTACTCAAAATATCCTCGATCTCTTAAAATGTCATAATGTGACACAAACATACAGTATAATAAGAGGGTGTTTACTACCAAGACAAAAGGAGGTAGAACATAACTTCATGAACTCTAGCTTTCCCTGGGAGATTTGATTTGTCACTTTCTGTGAATGGAAAACATGAGACATTTACTTGGACAAATAACTTTGGTTTCTTCTATAAATTAGTCAGTATTCTTTCATTCAGAATGAATTGTCGATATTTTATTCAGAAGGAAAGGATGTCGGTTGTTCTGGATACCAAAAGGCAGTAAATACACCCTGAGACAGACTATAAAAAAAGACGAGTAAGAGACAAAAATAAGAGGCAGAGAGGGTCAGACATAAAGAAAGGAATGCTGTTTACTTATTGCACTCATCCATAAGAGGGCTCCATCTCAACAGTCAGTCAGCCGGACGTTTCCTTGAGTTCAGCGCCGCATCCAGCCAACACCCCCCCTTCTTCTGCCCCAAACCCCCCGACCCTAAACCGCCACCACTTTACCAACACAAAAAGATGCAGCACGGCACTTTCCTTTTCACCCTAGCATGCAAGTCCCACCCAGCACCCAACACACACACACACACACACACCCCTGGCCTCCCCCTTTCCCACCTTTGTATCAGTTGAAAGGCATATGGTTACTGCCATCCGATTCCCCCCAGCTGAAAGTGCCTTTCACTTTACCGCAGTTCACAAAGAGGTCAGACTACGGCAAACAGAAATATTGTGTGAGAGTTCACTTTTTTGTGCCTGAGCTAAGAGATGTGAGAGACACAAGAATAGCAGGGGAGAGAGAGTCCCTGATAAAGTTACATCTGGTCAAACAAACCTCACTCCATTCCTCATGCCAGAGCGGGAGAATTTATGTTGTAGAGAATAAAGAGCAGTATTTAAGAGAATTGACAGAAACTAACCTCGGACATGGTCAGCCATACATCATTCATTCAACTCCACATCCATGCACCAAGTTTTCAAGCCAGGTCGGATTTCCTGATGTAGCTCAAACAGCTGCGGTGGAAATCTGCTGTTTGGAGTCACAACAGTGCAGTCAAACAGTGACAAATTCACAGGAATGAGAAAGCACGGGTGTCCTGTCTGAGGTGACGGTCACAATGAGAAAATCAATCACCAGCGGGCAGGTAGGGTTGATAGGATGAGGCGTCAGAAATATCACAGCGGCCGATGTGTGTAACATGATGAGGCAGTGTTTCAGTCACAACCCCTGGGTCCTCTGGGCTATCTAGTCTCTCCAGCTCTCTTTGTGCAGCTCTGGTAAATGATTAATAATGAGTGTTCCTCTGCTGACCTTGTTTGTTAAAAGACTTGTACCTGACAACTTTCCACAGTTTGCTCTCAAAAGGAAAACTCTTTCTGGCACAGAGAAGAATCGACTCCTATTTCAGAACGTCTCCCTGTGCCGGTTAAACGAGTCATAAAATAAGTTGAGCTCTTTGAACATTTGCAATCTCTACCCCAGTGTTCCTATTGTTAACCTTAATAATTGTAGCCATGAGTTGCAGGGTAAATTTTCAGTACGCAGCCCTGTAATTAGACTGCCTATTCAGGCACCAATTTATGACCAATATTTTTCTTGGCATAAAAGCCACTGAAGTAAAGATTTGATTTCCAAACGGGAACTCTGGGGAACCACACCAAAACGGCCTCTGGAAAGAAACCGCGCAGCCAAAGAGTCTTCAGCACTTCAAACACTTCAGTGCGAACTAAAAGAGATTAATTCTGAAAAGCTAACTGCTGTTTACTTTGCCCCGTATGATGGTTCCTTTTAGTAGGATAACATTTGGTGAGAAAGTGTCAGACTCGGTTTTCCTCTAGGCCTACTGCTTCCTCACAGACCAGGGACTCTTCGAGGAGGTCTTCTCCCAGTAACCTCCCTCCACCCGGCCCCGGAGAATTGACTGATGACTGGCCTGGAATCGTGCCTTGTTCCACGGGGCCATCAAACATTTATTCATCTCATACACTGCTGCCAACTGCCTCGCTCACAGCCGTGGGCACTGAAGTGAGCTGGGCAAAGGGAGAATAAGGACTCACCTTCATATGACGTTTATTTATTTAAAAGATAATAACGTCACATCTGAATGCACATTCACGTCTTTTTCTGCTTGTGTGTAAACACAGACAAGTGTTGTGTGCATGTGTGTTTGCATTTTGGGGAATGCAGTGAGGGATTTTTACCCCTCAATGGAAGACTGCCTTGCCCCATAAATCTGTCCCTCATTGGGAAGACAAAATGAAAATGGCCCCGTCATAAAACATCTATAATGGCTCCATCCACCACCAACACATAATGGGGCAATTACCAAGAAGGGGGCTGCGACAGCATGAAGCCTTTTGCTCTCTTTGGTACACCACACAATGCTTTGGTTTATGTGTTTGCTTCTTAAATGCATGTGTTTGTGCGTAATGCATGTGTTTGTGTTTTATTCCCGTTTATCGCCTCTGCTTAAGAGGCAGAGTGATCTTGGATGTATAGCTTTGGCAAGAGATGTCCATAAGATACCGCGGCACAGTGACAGACAGGCACATCTAATCTGAAATTGCATTATTGATGCTGGATCTTTTGTGCTGCCCAAGCCCAGGCCCTGCATCTTCCACACCTCGTAATCAAGCATAATTGAGGTTAACTGTACGACAAGGCTGAAATGCAAGACAGGTAAGCCGCAGCCTCTCATGATTAATGTAGTGTGTTAGTGTTCTGGGCTCTGACCTTTTGAGATAGGCCAGGCACCATTTTTAAGTGAAAGCTCTGCCTCTGCCGAGTTGAGGAGTTGTCCATCAAGTCCTCCTGCAACCCCTCCACATCCAACGCTGCCACCCTCCACCCCACCGTCATCCCCCTTGAGAAGTCAGATCCTTGTCTTGCTGCCTCATTGCCCCTGACCCATGTTTGTTTGCCTACATGTGCCGTTTTACAATGTAGAACCACCAACCTCTTTTTACCACCCAGGTCACTCTAAAAAATGAGGGTTTGTCCCACGTAAAGGAGTGAAACAGTTAATTGATGTGGATTGAGCTCAGTTGAGGAGGGATATGCTTGTGTCTTTTTTCTTATCACTGTGAGACAGACATGATGTTGAGCTACTCTTAAACTCTCATGCTAATTAATTTATATCTTTCCCTTTAACATTTTAAGTCCTTAATGTGTCCTCCTATGGACTGTGAGTACTCACCAGTGAATGGCATTGTCCAGTCCTTCGTTGGTCAATTACACCCCCCCCCCTCTCTCTCCCCTCCACAAGCCTCCACGGATGTGAATTGGCAGGGAGGTCATGTCCTTGCCTTGCTCCCAAACATAAGCATTGTCAGAGTTAACTGAGTAAATTTACTTTTGACTGAAGCTCATTCAAAAGCTCGGACAAGCACTCACACACACACACACGGCGGACACTTGTGAGTTCGGAGACGAAAAGAAAAAGAAAAAAAGATGGACTGCGAGAGCACACACAAAAAGACAATCTTCCTTTTCTGCTGAGATTTGCTGGAGAATCTGAAGGTGTACTTGTTAATCAGGGATGGCGTGGGCCCAGGTCACCATTTGTAACATAGACCAGGGGTAGTAAATGGATGAGGCGGGGTGAAAGGGCACGCTCAGACATTCCTTTAGAAAATAAACAGAACAAAAACTGGGCTTCTCTGGACAGGTATTCCAAGTAGATCTATCAAGTTGACTTCATTCTTTCAGTGTATTTTTTCTAAATGCTTTTCATTTGATGTCTGTACATTTTTCCTAGAAATGCAAATGAAAAATCACTCATGCTGACCTGAGAGCATAAGAAAGAGGAGTTTCTGCTATAATGGAAATTAGCAATGGCTTCATCCTCACATTTCAAAATCCCAGTTGGGAGTGAGTTTAATGCAATTAGCAGGTTATCTGTGGTGAAGTGGAGGTGTCTGCTGTCTTCCTGTTACCGTATGGTCTGACAGGAGGGAGGATGGCTTTCTGTAGGACCACAGAGGAAGGGGCAGAGGAAGAAAAAGGCAGATGCCCCGTTAGAGGAAACACCCTGGTCTTTTGTTACACTATAGCTGTCCTGTCTGGGTTTATTATCTGTCTCTGCTTAAACAGCAGCTGCCAAGTGCAACCACCTAATACCTCAACAACACATTTTAACACATTCTCATTTGTAAAACTGATGTCAGAAGGTTCAAACTCACATCCTACTGCGCTAAATAAGCTAAATAATGAGGTTAAAAATGAATTGCATGGAAAAAAATCCCTTCTTTTTTCATTAAGGAACAAGCAAGTGTATTTAATGTTTGGGTCCGCCCCTGCCTTTGTGTTGAAGCCAGTGGTTCAATGAAAGGCGGCAGTAGGGGTCACTTAAGGCATCTGCTGCTCTTCTGCACCACTCATCTGTCCATCTGTGTGTGCTGCTGCCCTTCTGTCCACGGATACACATAGACTCACACATACATCTAGAAAGAATCACTACGTTATGGTGAACGTAAATGCATGCACACTGTACTTGTGTGTTGATATTCTAGGCTTTGGTGACACCTTGCCTGTAGTGCTGGTTGGAAAAAGGTGTCAAGCTCGCTTTTTAAGACGAACTGCAGTATCTGCAAATGATAATGGTGGGAACTAAAAGAAACCAGAGAAGGAGGGGCCCCTCTAGAGGCAAGAAGCAAAAAAAAAAATTCTGTGAGGAGTGAGTGAAAAATAAAGAAGTTCTTGCTGAATTTTATCAGTAGCAGGACTCAGTTTAAAAGGCAGGCCTTGGCAGACACCAAGCTCCTGCTTTCTCTCCTCCTCTCTACGTTTAAATTGCATCCATTCAACAAATCAAAGCCCAAGATGTAAGTCTTCACAGTAAATTTTCTAATGCTCCGTAATGCCTGTTTAACAAATTTCTGCTTGCTTAGTGGTCCCTGCTATCTGAGAGATCAACGTGATTTATGCCTTTCCTGTCGCTGATGAGGACGTCACTGATAACAGAGAGGTTAACTATGAGGAACATTTATGTCTCCATACGAGCCAAGACGTTTTCTCAAACTTGGAGAGGCTGCTGAGCTTTCCACTTGGATCAACACCTAGTTGATCTGCACTTATGCTGCCTACCAGCACATTACACTTCTCTAAGAGGAGCCTCCGTCCACAGATGTGGGGTGTCAAGACTATTTGTGTTATACATTCTCCACATTTCTGATGAAAAGGACTCGTCTCTTAGCCAATTTTGGTTTGCTTAGACTAATATATTAGGACGAAGTTTCAAATAAACACGACTCTCTTTCTGCTCTCTGTGCCTTGGCGTGGAGGGACAATAAGCCAGTTGTGATGAAGAACTTTATAGGAACATTTAACTTAAGAGTGAGGGATTGAAGCGGGTAAACAAAGCATTCCTTTCCCTTTCATCACCATTTAACTGTTCCCTTACATTCAGTCTCACCTCCAGGCCAGTGCCCACCAGAATAGGGAACTTGTCAAATAAATATAAATCAAAAAAAAGCTTTATTCCACAAGATACAATGCTGTTGTTTTTCATTTCTTTGCTGAATAAAGAATAAACTGCACGGCCCTCATTTCTGACACTGAGGAAAGTGAGTGTGGTGCACAGTACCTCCCAGAGTGCACTTGCGAGCAGAAGGAATAGCTTGGCTCATAGTAGCGCACAGCACCCCGGTGATAGTGTTCCAGACGTATAGCCTGGAGGGCCATTTGGTTATACTCAGGGGAATGCTTGTTGTGTCAGTCATTTGCAGCGACTGCTAAAGAGTGCACTTAGCATCCTCTGTTTCCCCCAGCAAACATGTGGGGAGTGACATGATACTGTACAAGAGCCTGGACAACATATAACATTTCAAAGCAATTTCCTAATTGTTTCCAGGCCAAGGTCGATAGTCTATATGGAAGCAATCCCTTCTTTCAAACTTTTTTTCATCCACAGATTGGGAAACATTAAAGTGTTAAGTAAACTTAACCCAGGCTGGCTAATTCATTGGGAAATAGCTGGGGTCCGTACATTCAGTGCCATATCAGTGACACTCTGTCAGTGTATTTCCTTCTACTTGGATGGTCACCATATGTTTACATAGCTTTTGTGGCACGATCTTGAGCCTGAAAGTCACTGAATAATATCATTTGTTGTCTATGGTGATTGGCTGTTTATGAAGAAGAAGAAGAGATAAGCTAGGATTCCTGAAGGCGCACTGCACACCTTACTGAGGGAATAACTGTGTTGATTTGGATAAAACTTCAAGTCTATAAAGTTTATTTAATTACACTGAATAGGCTAAAGCTCATCAGCTATGAAGTAATCACACTCTGTAACATTCGGTAATGAAGGCAGCTTTTGACCCACTTGTTTTAAAAGGTAAACATATTTAATGATCAAGAAAGACACATTTTAGGAGGATTCTGCAAACTTGTAAATCTGACCATGTTGAGCGATTTATGAAGGTCTAAATCATTTAAAATGAATCAGAAATGTGAGGACTACCTTCGTTTATTTCATCAGTGTGAAAAAAAAAAAAAAAAAGGAATATATCTTGGCTGCTTTTAACCATGGATAAATAACCCAAAGTTAGTTTTGCTGGTGGTAAAACCCTCTTTTTGACATCCAAATAAAATCACTGATCAGAGAATTAAGGGTGGAATTGAACATCCAAAGTACCAGACTGGTGGTTTTCTTTTGAATTGGATTTTATTTGTACAGTAATGGTGTGAAATATTATCCAGTAATATATGTATATAAATGATCTTATATATCATTGTAAAAGCTCTTTACACTCTAACTGAATGCACCTCAAAACTCAGATCCTATATGCAATTATGAGGTAGACATTAATAATGGTATTTTCCACCCTCTGCAAAAATAATGAATACACCTTAAATTACTCTTATCAACGTAAGAAATATATGATTATCATGAAACTCTGTACATCACAAATAATAAAATAATTATAGAATAGAAATTATACCGATTTGAGTGCATTTGTATATTTACAAAGAAATGCTGTTTTCTCATTTCTTCATTCGTTGCACTTTGTAAAGTTTTCGACTGTACAAATATTTACAGCTCAAAATAATGAACAGCAGTGCATTCAAAGCTAATGTGCATTTAAATATCGTCTCGTTTGCGAGTCTTTTTTTTTTTTTTTAATATATTTTCGTCTGTCGGTTTATCAGAGAAGACAAACTCTCGCTGACCGCTTGTCCGTGGCGCAGTCAGTTGTGGAAGTGCATTTCGTAAAGATGCAGACTTTAGAGGAAAAAAGTTCGCCTCAGTAATGTGTGCTTTTTGTACAACAGGGCCCCAGTCAGTCCTCTTTCGATCGGAGGTACAAGTCTGGTTTTGTGTCCTTTCTGTCCGCACGACGCCTCACCCAGCGCTTCTAAACTGGCCTCCAATAGGACAAAATCTCTTGTAGGCATTACCACCACCATCTTCTCCCCTCTCTCTCTCTCTCTCTCTCTCTCTCTCAGACCAGTGTGTGTCTGTGTGTGTTTGGTTGATTAGACATTCACCCCTTTTTTGGGAAAACAGGCACTTGCTCTGGCCTGTAATGACTCCAGTTGAACAGTGGCAATTACGGCCTGGATGCACATACCCAGAAGAGTCCGCCTGGCAAGATCACACGGCACAGCTACAACAAAGCATTCACAGGCAAACCCCGCTGTCCTCTGGCCTCGGCACGAACAGGTGCACAGTTGGACTCAATAGGCTCCCATCTCGCCTTGGTGATCAGTCAGAGAAAACAACCTATGATGCCAGTACTGGTGCCATATGGACACGTCTCACTCTCTGAGAAAGAAAGGCCTGTTTGATGAGTAATAACTTGTTGCGTGGATGAGAAAGAAGGCGTAACACTTTAAGGCAAGAGTGTACATAACTTCGACTTGTAGAAGTCTGAATAAATAGCAGATATCGCCTCTATGTGCATCCCTTTTGAATAACGACGAGGCGCGTCATGCGTCAAGGCATTTCAGACCTGTGAGGAAAAGCACCTGCTTGCCAAACTTTTTATTTATCTTCAACCTGGGACCCATCAAGACTAATCTTTGATGTTTTTTGTCTTTAAAAGTTTCGTAATGCATAAGGGCCGCTACCTGCACCCGCACTGCTCCACCACCATGTCCTCATACTGTTTGTACACCACATTATTACCCGAGTCTATGTACAGGATGCTGATGGGACTGAGTTTGGTGGGGACGCAGCAACTTGGTGGGGTGCTGTTGGGGTCCATGGAGTTCATTAGCGTCTGTATGATTGCGTGGTTGGTCGGCTCAAGGTGCGACCTCAAAGGAAAATCACACACGCCTTCGCAGTGGTACGCCTCGTAATCCAGAGGCGCGATGATCCAGTCGTCCCAGCCCAGCTCTTTGAAATTTACATGCAGCGCCTTTTTACTGCACCTGGATTTGGATTTCTTCCCATGTCTCTTTCCGTGCCGGTTGCTCAACGCGGTCCTCCGCCGCCGCCGGGGCCCCTCTCCTTTAACCCCCCTCAGTGACACCCCCTCCTCCTCTGCGGCCTTCACAACCGCCGCCACCGCCTCCTCCTTCTCGCTGACCGACCTCCTCGACTTGATCTTCTCTTTCATTTCGTTGAACAGGTTCTCCCTCTTTTTAGAGCGGGTGTAGGCCACCAGGATGGCCTTCTCCTGCTGGGACCGGCCTCTCCTGTCCAGCCCCAGCTGCCTGAGGTCCACCTCGGTGTCTGATTTGCCGAGAGTGACCCGGAGCTGGAAGCAGAGCTGGTTCCCATGCTGATGGTGATGATGCTGGTGATGATGCTGGTGTGTTTTAAACGTTTCCCACACGTCCAGAACCTCCCAGCCGGCTTTGGTGGAGTCCAGCGGATCCAGTGACCTGGAGTCCAGCAGCCTGTCCGAGCGGCAAGGGTAGAGCTGGATGTCGTAGAGGCCCGTCGTCTGCAGGGAAGTCTGCAAATCCCCCGGCGCTCTCCTAAATATCCTTAATTCCGCCCCGACCAGCTCCTCTTTGTCTGAAAGGGTTGAGACATCAAACAGATACTTTTGTCTTCGCAGTGGAGAGTGCAAAAGATCGTCTGCAAGGATAAAAGAAGAAAATAATTGCAGTCAGATTCACTTAGGGTGTACAGTGTTCAGAGGGAAGGAGGGAGGGAGGGGGGCGCACATTCTCCCACAGAGGCCTTCTCGCTCCCTCTCTCTCTTTCTGTCTTGTTTTTCAAAGGTCCACCCTGAACCTGCCTGAAACAAACTACAGCTGACAAGTCCGTAGTTTGGATAAAGATGAAAAAACTTCACACACTCAAGCTATTTTGACTAGCCAGTGTAAATCCAAACGCTGTATTATACTCTAAATACCCAGACTGACCATTATCTTTTTAAATTCCTAATCTACTTTGATTTGATTAAATGATCAACGCTAACACAACCATGATCGTATTTTTTTTGGTTTTTTTTGCATAATACTAAAGGTAGATAGGGTTAAGTGTGCAGAGCCCTAGGCTTCCTCCCTAAAGTTGCTGTTCCTGAAGTCCCTTAATTTTATTTCCTTCAAATTTGTTGCATATGCGCAATTTAAAAGATAGTGCAAGCAAAGCACAGTCTGTCCATGCCATACACAGGAAGGATCTAATCGCACATGTTCCAAAATGTACTTTTTAATCACTTGAAATGTATTTATCCGCTAACCACATGTCATCACAGGGCCAATTTTGTTTTTTGATATTACAGTAACAATACTCCAGTACAGTCTGGCGATATTTTAAGGCCACGTCACTTTTAATCAGAGTCAGCGTGTTTTAATAAAAAAAAATTTAAAAAAATAGTTCTGTTTTCATTTTTGCTTGACGACAGATTGATTATTAATTTCCATTTCCTTGGCAGAGTGGAAGTAAACTTTTCCTTCCTTACAGCTTAGTCTTACATTTAAGCAGCAGTGAGGGTATTTGAAATGTGGTTAAATTATCTTTTTCTGCGTTGGAGCACTTTTTGAGAACTCTTGCAAGAAAGAAAGAAAGAAAAAACAAGGGGCCTAGTGATGTGAAGGCCCCTGGGTGCTGCCAGACACAACGGACCAAAGGCGACATACTGTACACTCAACTGAACAATACACAATTAATGCATTATTCCCTGCTGGAGACCCAAGAGGCCTGCAAATATTCATCAAGGCGAACCAATGGGGCTGGAATATAACACTGTGAAACAATGCATGAAAAGGCGTTTAGCGTCTACAAAACATATAGAAATCTGCCTTGAACTAACATGGCCCTACTGTTAAAAAAAACCTTTTGTGTCAGAATATATCATGCATACCAGGCTACAAGTTAGAAGATTAAAGCGTACATCAACGTTTCTTCTTCGGGTTTACAACAAAACAGTCAACTAAACAACTTGTTTATATGCTTTAAATCTTATATTTTTTTAATCATCAAACCGAAGAATTTGGGTTATCATTTTTTTAATTTACTTAAATTACCCTTTTTTATTTTCAGCAAACCGCCTGCAAAAGTGTGGTTGTGTTTCTAGGCGATTCTAGAGACAAGTATGTTTGCTCTGGGTTTAATTAAATTGTATTTTTTTTTTTTTTTTTTATTGTTGTTGTTTTAACGTGAATTGAACATGAAATGGATTCTTTGCGCTTTTTTGAAATAACGCATGTTGCCTCCGCTTATGGCCACTGTTTCTGGCTGAACATGAATTCGAATGAATAAAAGTGAGATGCCTACATTCAAATACAACTGTGAAATCATTTGTAAAAGTTATCTTAAAGAGATATTTGAATCTGGTTGTCAGATTCCCTCGGTGAACCCTGCCGAGTGAAACAGTAAAAACAGATTGAAACCTTGTGCTCGTTTCAGTGACTTTACGCGTATGGTCTGCATTAGGATTCTTTTTTTTTATAAGACCTCAAACAAATCGTATGCAAGTTCACCAAATAATTAACAGTTCTATATTCCCATCTTCCTCATTAAAGCACTTCCCCTCTTACATTTCATCTCTTTTTGCCAACGACAACATTCCTCTTAAAACGCGCCTGCATGGACTGACTGAGCAGGCTGTTGAAATTATAGAGACATATTCGTGTTGACAGTCAAAAATGTTCAAAGTTTTCTTAATTTCATTACTATGTAAAGAGGCAATTTTTTCCATTACGCGTAGACGCTTGACGGTGGATAATTGGTGTAGAGCGCGGTATATTTTATTGCTTGGTTAACATGGCATCCGTGGACTTTTGTGTGACCTTGTTGGTTGCATTTGAACAAATGCAAAACATGTTTTTGTCATCTATGCCTCTGTTTCGAGGGAGAGAGAGAGAGAGAGAGAGAGAGAGAGAGAGAGAGACGCTGGACTGCACCATCTGCGCTTTAATGAGTTACCCCAAGTGCCAAAAGTAATTTTCAGATTCGGGTTATTCTTTTATGATCTTGCCTTTTCTGACCTCCAGGAAACACCCAGCCTGGTTTTATAAGCAAATTTCATTTACCTACAAAAGTGCGAAAAACTGAAGAAGCCGTAGATCTTAGGTGCACACAGTAAAACCTGCCTGTGGATGAATAATGCGTAAAAGTCGCGAAACCTGTTACTTTACGCGTCAAAGCGGCCCCAAGTGTATTTCTTTCCTGATGGGGGTGATTTAAATAACGAAAACTCCCAGCTGAGGTTCATTCTGCAGGTTAATGCAATGCAACACTTCAGGGATGCTGGGACGAATCCTAAAAGAAACCAAGGCGCTGAGCTGAAAGAACGGGAAGAAAAATAATTTTCCGTAATTAAAGTGGCGGTCGCAAAGGGAGGCTCCGCTGTAAAATACGAACCACTTCACAGCCGAGGAAGTGCTCTTTCATTTTTTCCCCCTCGTCGTTTTTTGGTGATGTGCCATCGTGGCCGAGCTGGGTCATTATGGGAGAATAGACAGTGTTTGATATGTTATGACATGAACACTCAATTAGATCACCGAGTTCAAATACTCCAATCAGCCGTTCGATGCCAAGCAGCGCTCAGAGGGTCCAGCTAAGGGTCAGAGCCAGTGACACATCACATCAAAATCACAGGAGAAAGTGAGGCGTTTTTCCTATCAAATCAGTTCACACTGCAAGAAATACCCGCATTGATGAGCAGTGTAGATTTGTATTTATACATAAAATGTCTTTAAAAAAAAAAAAAAGTCCGAAAAGAAGCAATTGTGTGCGAGAATGCATTTTTGCAATTTAGTGACTTGTTTTCCAAGTTTTCCTACAGCATTTAATATTGCACTTCGATAAAAAAAAAAAAAAAGAATGTAGGGGAAAATGGGGAAAATTATTCGCACTTAAAATTAATGAAGCTACACCTCGCATTGCCGGAAGATAATACTGTGTTTGAGCGAGTAACTTTTGAGGGTGGATATTTTTTGCAGCGCGCAATCTGCGTCTGGGAGCTGAGCCTCGGAGTGTTTCAGGCAGGAGGGAAGGCAAACAAAGATAGCTTTTATTTCTCCTGCAAAGATTAACTCGGCTTATGTCCTCTTGTGTGCGTTGGATGTGTTTGTATTTATCAGATTGTGTTTGTCCTCGCAGTCTGGTCAAATCACTTGGTTACACATGTTAACTGACCCAAACACCTGTTTCTCACACTGACACACACTGCCGTGGCCCCTATCTCCCTTTGTGAGCACAAGTTGGTCGTACTGGGCACGGTAATGGCAACAGATTTAACTTTTTAATATGGTCCAGGTTTAAGGATTTAAATCGGTCTGCACTTACGTCGAGAATTATTTTCGCGAGTTTCTGTTTGTAAACTAATAGGGGGGGGGGGTCGAAAATGAAACATCATCTAAGTCCTTTTATATTTCAAACGCAAAAAAAAGTTTCCTCTCCATTCACGTGGAGGTTGGGAACAGAGGAGGTTTTTGCTGGAACTTGCAATGACAGTGATTTACAGCCTTAATTTAGAGAGCGCCTCAATTAGTGTTTTACTGTTGTGTTACCCAGAGGTTAATTCAAGTGTAATATAACTTAATACTTTGAAAAAGTTACATGATTCGGCGGCTGTGCAGCCAAAATGCCACCATGTAACTTAACATATTGAACAACAAATAATCCCGATCCTTTGTTTTTCTTTAATACTTACAGTACTAATAATAAATACTGATATTTTGTGCACTTGTACACTCTTGCCAAATCTAAAAACGTGCGTAAAAGTGGCCGCTGATAGTTTGTTGTGTTGCAGATTTGATGCATTAGTTTGTTTTTTAGTCATATTCTATCACGATGTGTGTAAGAGAAGAACATAGACCAGTCAGTGAAGACAAAACAATGCCACAGAATTATACAAGACTGAGCTGATGGAGGTGGCAGCAGACTGAAACCAACCTGTTCCTCTGTCCACAAAACTTGTTATGGTGTTGGCAGATTTAGAAGAGCGGAAAAAGCTTGCGTTTAGTCCGAGCTTTTCTGCAGCAGAATATGTCCTGTATATAGAGAGCATGTATTCATGCGGCACAATAGCGTCCTTTAGGTCGTCTTTGTGATGGCTCATGATAGGATGCGAGGACGCAAAGATGTCTTTTAGGAATTTGGTTGACCTTTGTCCGTCCTGATGAGGGATCCTGGCTCCCCTGTTTCTCCTCGGCGCAGAGGGAGAGATGATAGCAGCTGACTGGAAACACGGTATATTCCCAAGGAAAACAAGGAGCAGGCCCAGATATAGCGCTACGACTCGAGATGCGTCCATGGCTGGAGAGTCACCGGGAGATATCAGGAAACTCTTCCCCGCTCAGTCAAGTTGGATTCGCGGGCCGCCGGAGCCGGAGATGGTGTGCGCGTCAGGCTCTGAGAGCTGCTACTTTTGCGATCTCCGGTCGCACCAGAAGAAGTGCGTTTTGCGCTCTGGACTCCACACAAGAGCGGAGACTGTTGGGCCGAGAGAAACACGCCCACATGGTCGCTCATTGCAGGGCTTCCCAAACAATTTCATGTCACAGACGCACACTTGAGCCAACGGTTCACCAAAATTCACAGGAATCCACGAGAGAAAGTTCTTTTTTTTATTTATGTTTGTGCGGGAAAGCGAAGGTTTGTGCTGTACCTAACTTCTGTACAGAGTGAAAAAACAATGCATGTCCTGTCGCAATAGCCTGGAAAATTCTCTAATTATTTTATCATTTGGTATCTGTAATGAATTATTTCAGACACGTTTACACTCAACCCAACTACTTCTGATCAGCGAAGTACTGTAAGATGTTAAGATTAACAGTTAAAGCCCACAAGGTCTTCTGAAAAAATAAAAACGGAGTTTTAGTGCTCCTTATCACAAAGTAATTGACAGCCTCGAAGCTTCCAAGGACACATCAGATGAGATTAGATTAGATTTTACTCACAGATAAGGTCAGAGCACAATGTAAACAACGTGTTCATAAAGGACACATCATGGATTTTGTAACACAAACTGTACATATGATGTGCGCATTTAGCATTAATACTTAAATAACACATAAATATAGCCTAGAT
>JAPQRN010000009.1:22333851-22350252 GCA_037367275.1 Coranthus polyacanthus
TGTGTGTGTGTGTGTGTGTGTGTGTGTGTGTGTGTGTGTGTGTGTGTGTGAGAGAGAGAGTGGGTGGGATTTAGTGGCGTAACACAGTTCAGACAGAGAGCCCTTGTTTGTTAATGGTTTGAGCGCCACGTCAAAATACTGCCACATATACAGTCTGCAAAAAAATGACTCACCTGAGTTTTCTCCTCTTTTCTATTCAGTGGAAAACACTCTGTGAAGCACAATGGGACCATTCCAAGAATATGAGGTGAGTCAACTGCTGCTACCAGTAATAGATTTCATTTTAAATGCTCTACCAGTGTGAGTCTTTGTGACATATAAGTGGCTTTTTGTAGCAATTGGTAAAGAAAGACATGGGTAAACTGTGACATTAAACTAATCATCATATGGCAAATAAACTAAATGTAAAAAATTCCATGTTTTAAGAATTGAAAAGAGTGTTGTTTTGAACAGGAAAAGAAATCTCCAGAGAAAGGAAGCCCCCGCAGCCGCATCCCACGTTTGGTCCTCCATCCTTTCCGACCAAAAGACAAAGGATCTCCTCTGTCTGATTCGCCGTTTTCAGAAGAGGAGGGAAAGGAGTGTGACATGAGCTCGGACCACTCCAAAAGGACCATCAGCAACAACAGCTTCTGCTCTGGTAAGAAGCTCAGCTTCAAACCCAAATAAGCTGAGTTTGTACCTGCTAAGCCTCACATACTGTCATCCACACTTACAGACTCTCAGGTGATAAATAGATGTTCCAGTCTATTTAAATGACTGGGTAAATATAAAAATCCTTATGTGTGATAAAAGCCATTGAGGAAGTATTTTCCAGAGATTATGCAAGCTAAAACATAGGATCCATATATTATTTATGTCTATTCAAATTTGTCTGCTTGACAAATCGAGCAAATTAAAGCCACAGGCACTGCAAAAATCCCTGTGTATGTGCAGTATGTGCTCATGTGAGAGTGTGTACACGGTGCAATCACAACACAGAAACCTCTACCTTATGAAAGTGACAAGCCATTGTGAAAGCTGCTGTGCTATCTGTCGGATAACACTGTGGCTGAACCTTGAGCTTTGATTGACTGCTTGTGTTCACTGGCTGCCCACGCACTGCCTGTTCTTGGCTATTACTGTCTGTGTGCCTGTCTACAATAGATGACACCGGCTGCCCCACTAGTCAGTCTGTGTCCCCCTCCAAAACCCCGTCAGGCTCAGAGCAGAGTGCCCACAGCTCGCCGGTGCTCCCAGAACGCAAGACCAAAGTGAAGAGGGTGAGGGTGATGGCGGAGTGGAGCGGTGAACCACGGAGCGCGACGAGGCACAAGAGGGAGCTGAGGTCGGCGATGAAACACAGAGGTAAAGCAGAGGGAAATACAAGAGTTCAAGTTTTGTAAACATTACGTAAAATACGTTTTTCAATGTTTGAGTGGACTTGTTCCATTCTGCAAAACTTTTTTTTTTGTGAAAGGAGCAAAGTTCTGAAATTCACTACTGGATCATTTCAAATGTGCTGCAGCCCTCACCGCTTTTAAGAGAGCTACTTAGTTAACTCAGCAACAAACCTGTACACATGTTTAATTTTTAAATGTAATGTATTTTAATGTGTACATCTTTCCATCCTGCTTCATAGTATTTTGCTGTACTCAGTTTGTTTTCCTTCCCTCACTTAGCTTTTCAAGTCTCCCTTCTAAGGACAGGTGTTAGCAAATAAACACTATGATACTTGGATTGCAGTTTTCAATTTATCTATGCATACTGTATCTCTGTCATAAATACAGATACAATCACAAAGATTCAGTCATTTCAATTGTTTTTACGTTAGGCTTGTCACAGTCGAATTTTATCCTGTGTAGAAATGTGAATCTGACTTATGCTCACTGCGTTATACACTTCTGCATGCCAATGGTTCCCACAAGACCAAAGTACAATAACTTTGTATTTGTCACATGTCAGCGGCTAGCAGATTCCCTGGCACGTTGACATAAACAGACACTGACTGGGGAGCAGCTGCTTCCTAAAAGTGGGACAAATAACTGGAATGGACTGTGGTCTGTGTATCCGTGCTCTGTTAACATACATCAGACACAATACTCCTCAATCTTTATCCCAGAATTAAACGTCTCCTCTTTTAATCTCTCTCCCCAAGCCTTCCAGGAGATAAAAAAAACAAAAACAAAACTGCCTGATCATGAGTCAAAATGAGGAAGAAAGCTGATTGGTTGAGGGAAAAGGTCCAGGGGTTTATCCAATTAGGCTGATTAGATGGAGGTTACTACACTCACTGAATGAGCATACACAGACTTTCAGCTGATTCACCAAGTTGTGGATGTTCACTTAATTTGTAACTGTTTTATTCATCATAGTTGTCACTGGACACAGTAATATGGTTTGGTTTGATGGAAAGAGATGCTACTCAGGTATGACTGGTTAGATTTTTAATCAATCACAATATTGTAGTGAGTAATGACTGCTGTGGACACAATAGTGGCTAATGCTCTACACTTTATTGTGCAAAGACCAATTATATAATATATGCAATATTTGAGAAGATTGCATGATACTTCAATGGACAATACTGAACTGTAATCATTAAAGCAAAAGGTTTATGTTTTACCTGATGAAGTAATGCATCTATGTTATATGGTTGGTCCCTTTGGAGAGAATTTTGTAGTCGAAGTCTTGCTTAGAAAAAATGTCGCATGATTATTCTGCTTGGTTAAAGACTGACAGATTCTTCATAAGATCAACAGACATGATGGTGGAATTGGCCAAAAACACCCAGTGTGAACATGAGAACAGGATTCGTCTGCCAGCATGTTACTGTACTGATTCTTGTCCCTACAGGGAGTGAAGCAGACTTTAGCTCCTCCAGCAGCACCGGCAGCCTAAAGACCAGGGAGTCCATCACGTCCAATTCAGCTGGAAAGAAAGCTCCATCACGCAGGCATGAAGTTTATACATTTCCACCATCTGTGTGCTCAACTAGTTGCTAGACCTACAAATTGTGGTTAATAGCTTTAATTTATTGTTTTTAGAGGGAAAATAACACATTTTTCTTTTGAAATGTCCTTTTTTATAAAGTCGCGGCACTCACATCCGATCACTCCCAGTGTTCAAACCAGCTGGGGCCAGCTCTGCAACCATCCGAGATGCAGAGCTCTACGCTCCTTACAGAACTCCCCCCAGAGCTGCCTCCTCGACCAACAGCAGCAGTTGCAACTCCAGCCCCACCACCAGGTACCAAACATTCACATGATGTATTATTCATAAAAACAAAACAAGCAATGTTGGTTAAAAGAATTAAAATACTCGGATCAGTTGTGACCACCTGGTCATGTTTCCACACTTCTTAACTTGGGTTCATTTAAAATTCAACCCTCTCTGCTTGAGGGGAAGCAAATTCATTTTGGAAGCTGAGAGATTTGGGCTGTTGCTGAGGCTGTGTGCAGCATGGTGATGAGTGAGTGGGTGGCTGGATTAAGCTTGCACTGCTTTATCATTTCCTTTCTGGCAGTCGGCTGGGGTTATATCGGTCATGATTTGGCTGTAGTTGGGATTAAGGTGGATTTAATAAATGTCTGAATATGGCGCCCAGACGATGACCTTTCTGACTGCAGTTAACTTGTAACTGGATTAGAGTAAATGCATGTTAGTTTGGAGGTTAGAACTTGGTCATTAATATTTTAGAGCACAGCTTTTGTGTGAGCTGAATATCCTGAAGCTCAAACGTGTTGAGACCCCCCACACATTTTTGACACTGTTCTCCAGGCTCCGTATTACTTGAAAGATTTATTTTCTACCGGTACTGTTCGCAGCTCTCCCTGCACAAGGTTTACCCCACAATCCCGTCTCAGTGGTATAAAATGACATCGACATTCAACCTCAAACCTTTGGGTTTCTTTGCAGCAGCAGAATCTGCCCTTTTTATCTCATGGTTACAGCTTCCATAAATGCATATTAACTCCAGCCTCTTGTCACTTTAAGACATTCTCTTCCCTCCGTCAGCTTTCCTCTGCCTGGCTAAGTGTCATGTGACATCTTTTCCTCTCACATGCTACCTACTCCTGGGCTGTTTCTATTTCTGGCAGGGATGCAGAGCACTCGCATCAAAGCCTCAAGTATCACAGGTTGCCAGAATAATGTGCCAGTGGAAGAGAAGGGCTTGCTTATTTGCATATTATCCAAATCTGCCCAGCATAAAAAATAAGTCTTTTTCATCCTTTTGCTTTGAGCATGATGAAACACTGATCATAGGACATGCAGGGGGCATTTGAATGCTAATGCAATTAGCTTCTAAGATAGGTTTTTTCTAGTAAGGTGATTTCCTTCTGAGCTGACTGTGCTTGCCTTTAGATAAACCAGCATTTTAGGGGGGGTTTTTTGTCTCTAGTCTGCAGTAATCCTGTGTCAGACAGTAATTCCAGGCTTCAGAGAGCATCTGCCCTGACAGTGCACACTCACCCCGACTAATTACCTTCTGCAGGGAGTGAGTTTTACTTTAAAACGCTAGTTTTGTTCGCTTTCTGCTGTTTGTTCAAAAATGTCTAGATAATGTATCTGGAGGGTTAAGCTTTTCACCAAGAGGACCCTCTCTATTCCCAACAGAAGAGCAAACTTAGGCCGCTACCACTCATGTGGAGACAACCATGGCATCAGACCCCCGAACCCTGAGCAGTACCTCACCCCTCTGCAGCAGAAGGAAGTGGCCATCAGACACTTGAAGACCAAACTGATGGAGTCTGAGAACAGAGTTCATGACAGGTTGGTTAAATTTAGCACCACAATATCTCCTCTGTTTGTATATGTAGATATTTATGGTTTTAAGGCAGGATGATGGTTTTATCAGGAAAAAAATGATACTATCTTGTGATGTAATGCCAACATGTTGCAGCTCCGCTCAACCATTAGGAAAACTGTTACATAACATAAAGACCACATGATGTTACTAGAGTTGACAATAAAAGACAAGACAAAAAAAAGGTTAACCTTAACTCTTAATATTTTCTTTATTAGAGAAACTGAAATTGATGAGCTTAAGGGCCAGCTCAGCAGAATGAGGGAGGACTGGATTGAAGAGGAGTGTCACCGCGTGGAGGCCCAACTGTCCCTCAAAGAGGCTCGCAAAGAGATCAAACAGCTGCGTCAGGTGGTGGAAACAATGAAGAGCAGCCTGATGGAGAAGGATAAGGGGATACAGAAGTACTTCATCGACATCAATATTCAAAACAGAAAGCTAGAGTCCTTGCTTCAAAGCATGGAGCTTGCCCAAAGTGGTACAAACCTCCATGATGAAGAAACCTTGGACTTTATCTGTGATAGCCCAGATGGCGGTGGGAAGAAGATGATTGGGGAAGAAGATGGTGGGATGGAGCTGGAAGACCAAGGGGCAGAGGCATTGGCAGACAGTGGGCTGCTGGTCAACGATGAGATGGCCAACAGAGCGGACATATTGGAGCAGGTCTTTATGTCCACTGCAGTGGATTTTAGTGAGGATTCTAGCGGAAAGCTGAGGGCTGAGGCTGAGTCTGGGCTAGGGGTGACTGCGTTCACAGAAGAGGGACAATTGATCGATAATTCCATTGTACAACCATCAGCTGTACAAAATACAGGCACTGCATCCTCAAGCACACCTTCCCACCTGAACTCAGAAGACAAAGAGATCCAAACCGATTCGATGCCTGTGTCTACAGATCTTCAGGCTCTGCTTCTCCAGCTGCTAAAGTTTCATGGAGCAACTGGAGGTGACACAGATGTATCAGCCTCCAGCAGTTTTGTGGGCCTCCAAAACCTTCCCACTTCCACATCCACCGATTCCTCCACCACCCTACCCAGCATGCCCAGTCTCGTTCCCCCAGAGAGCCCAGACACCTCCACTGATTCTGGCATGTGTTGCTTGGAGCTCACAGAGGGCCGACGCTTCATGGAAGAACTGGACTTCGGTATCAGTGGGGAGCCTCGTCTTTCCCCAGGACTGGATGTTGTCGGCAAGCGTTACTGGAGCAACAGCTTCCTGGTGGATCTGGTCGCAGTAGCAGCCCCTGTGTTGCCTACAGTAGCCTGGCTGTACTCACGGCATGGAGTGGACGGAAGCACTCCAGTTTACAACATCGCAGCTCTTATCAGGGGTTGCTGCATCATGGGATTGCACTCTCTTCGTCATGTCGCGTACAGGCCGGATGCATAATGGCTTCCAACCTGCATGCGCACGCCTAACCTTGAACTAAAGCACTTCAGCATATTTCCAACAGTATTTGTGAGACTTGTTGCATTTTCGTTCAACACTTGATGATATCAGCGCAGTTATTTTGGTTCCAACACTCTTACTTTGCACTGTACAGATACCATGAGTGGAAGCAAAATGGTTATACGAAAGGGATTATTTATAACGAGGGTTATTTATTTATTTATTTATTTATTTATTTATCATTTATGTGTATAAGCTGATCATCTGGGTAGATGGTTATGTGTTAATCATTGTCCTGTACTGTCCCATATCGTCATTGTGTTACAAAAACCTCACTATGTTCAGATGGGAGTTCTAGGCGGTGAAAGATTGAATGTTGGGTTCTGAAATGTTCACTGTTTGGAGTTTTTGTTCAAAAAGAAACCTTAAACCTTCAGCCAAAGCTTTAATGTCAATTCACTGTTTGTTGTTTTGTGAAGAAGTATATATTTTTTTCCTCACTGGGAGTAGAACTTTATTTGGTACAATCTGTGTATTGTTCATAGAGATAAGTTGACGCTTCAAAGCAACTGACACTTGTTATGTGCCTGAGCTATGTGCAATACTGGTGGTTTACATCAAATGTCCTTGTATCTTTATTATTAAAGCATGATAATTCTAGCCATGTGTTATGACTCCTGTTAATTTTGCTCTGAGAAAAGAAAATAGTGGTTTGAAAATGACTTGAGTTTTGTAGGAATCTGTGAAGCCCATTCAAACTTTTGGTGAACACTGTAAGTTTGCACAAGATGTTCACATAAATTAATAAAATGGAAAATATCCAGCCTGAACCCAAGTGCAATCAACCGGTGTTCTCATGATAGCTCGTCTTACATAAAAGCTTTCTCAGCCTGTATTCTTCAGTCGTCCCTTGGGTTACAGCGATGACAATGTGAAGTGCATTAGATCCACTTTGCTGGGCTCTCTGAAGCTATAAAATGCTGTCTAGCGCCCTTATACCAATAGAAAGTGGGTCAGTGCCAGAGCAGCTGTACGTCCACCCACGCAAACTGACATAACCCCTACCAATACTCACTAAAGAGTAAAAATCTGATTATGTCTGAATGAACTACCACTTTTTTTTTGCTATGATTCCTCCTTTTTCACTCTGCCATATGGTGATCCATCTTAAGTTGCATAACCATGACCTCTCCGTTCATAAGGAAAAAACAGAGGAGTCATCTGTAATCCCCACACACTGGGTTCTAGATTGAGATGGGGGAACAAGAATGGCTGTATTAGACAATCCAGCTGAGAACACATCAACGTATTTAATTAAAGTCTTTAAAGCTATTTTTCACCTATATAGCTGGCTCCCTTTCCAAAGCCTGATGATGTGCATTTTCCCTTTTGGAAAGTGGGTCAGTCTCTAAGAGGTTTTGGCAAACAGGTGGTGACATTATTATGATAGAAGCCAGATGTGAGGGGACAACCATCAATCTAGGTTAAAGGCCCCCTTAGTGTCAGACATTATAAAGTTGTGACATTTTTGTGACAACCTTTAAGCATGGCAAATCAGGATGATCATGTACTCTAATAACCATCTGAAATGAGACTGCAGCTCCAGCACAAATGCTACACACATCAATGAAGAGAACCGTGACCAAAATTATTCACCTCTAGAGGTATGAATCAAATCATTTTATTACAAAGCTGTGTAGGACTCATACAGCAGGTGTAAAATATGCTGACCCTTTGAGATGGAGCTTTTGGACTCATTACTTCAACGCGAGTCCTCATTTGTGCTCAACAATGACAAATCTCATTACATGAAGTCATACAGATGAATGAGGAAAAAGGGGGCGAAGAGAGAGGGGTATCAGTGATTCCTTTTTGGAAAAAAAAATTAAATGTGCAAAATGAAAAACTTACTGTCAAAATGGAACATGCAGCTTTGCTCAATGAAATAAAAGTCGGCAGCACAAATGCGCAAAGACAGTTTGCCGCATCCCTTACAGTAAATACCTGTTTTCAGTCAAAGTCTGTAACCATATCATCCTTTATCATTTTATCATTCATTATACTTTTGACAGAATCATCACGTCTGGGTGTGTCAATAAATCATCTGATAGATAACATTTACCCAGTGTTTCTTTATAAGCATCAAATAGCCTGCAAAGCTTTTATAGTTGCATCATTCAGCAGTGAAATTAGTCTTCAACTCCCACCAAGCCAGTGTCACAGACCAAGATGTTCTGTATCATGTCAAATGTTTCCATGACAACCGCTTGCCAATTGGCATTAGCACCACTTTTTCCAACATTTCATTAATATGGTGTAAAACTATTCATTTAGTAAATTTAACATTTCAGGTAACAAGGAGGGGAAGACAATGTTTTCATTCTCTTATAACTGGTCTGAGATCTCACCGTCATCGCCATCTGTGTTTTATAAAGACAGCGTCTGTGAAGTGACCCTACGTAACTACATACTTAAGAAGTTATCCAGTAAAGTAAAATTCCCTCCCACTGAAAAAATGAATGCATGAAGATTACTGGATATTCCTTCCATAATGAAAGCTGTCAAAGGAGGTGAAAGACATATCGGTAGCCATGTGATTACCATAGGAACCCACAGCTGGCAGAGTAGGGTTAGATTCTAGCTTATGGTCATTTGGGCCAATTTCTCTGTTATTTTCAAAGTCGTTTTCCTTTTAATGCAGATTTCCAGTGTAAGAAGAGCTGCACAGCACAGGGAGATAATATGAAAGATCAAGCAACATTCATTAGAAAAAGAAATCAGTTTTCAGACAACAAATACATAAATATAAAAACACAATAATCACGCAAACCAAGGGATTTCACTGGTATACAGTGATTTTTAAAATTAATTACACTCCTTTGTCCTTTGAGGTTATAAATAAGACAAAGCAAAAGAAATGTACTTCCTGTTTGAGTCTCAGAAGGTAGTACAGATACCAGTTTATTTACAGATGTTCCTGGGATAACCTGAAATAGAACATTTTTCTACACTAACAGATTAAATCAGAATCTAAATGACGTGTCTCTCTTTCAGTTTGATCTCAGATGAATTGGCTCAAATAAATACTACTTTATCTTGAAGATCAAAATGACCTTGATGCACTATCTGCCCTCAAGAATGATGCATTTTACACTGCTGCAGCTAGAAAACGGACTAAAATGGCTGCTGGTGGAAACACGGTGGAGAAAGAGGACAGTTGGCTAACAGATAAGTAGTGTATGGGGATAATCCTGGTTGGTTTGACGACTTTAAGATAGAGTAACGACTGATTCAGTGTCTTTGCCCCATCCCTTTAGCTCAAAACTGAGCATTTGTAAAATGTTACGAAAGCTTGACTGCAATCTTCTGCTCCTTCTTTATCATTCTTTGAGCCTCTTTCTCCATCTTCTTCCTTTGCTGCTCCAAAGACCGCTTTTCCCTCTCAGCCATCTTCTGTTGCCTGAAGGCAAAACAAACAGTCGATTTAAAGACTCGTCATTACAGTGTGCATCAACAAAAGCCAGATCAGCTTGGAGTGGGCAGCACAATCTGTTTTCTTGTGCCTGTGATGTTGTAGTAGCATATACTGCCACCTGCTGGGCAATGAGTGAACTTACAGACTTCAAATTAAAAATCAAAATGGCACAATTAAGCATCTTAACAAACCAGGTGTCAAATGTTGGAGAAAACTCTGGAGAATGTATGGTTTATTGATACAATGCACTGTGAGAGGTAAATAAATCTAGCAACTTAGTCATTCTCTTTTTGAAACTCATTTTGTAGTTTACATGTCCACATGACTTTAACCTTAACAGATTAATTTCCTCATTCCTGCGCAACCGCAACCTACGCACTTGCTTCTGAACTTAACTGTAAGTCATTGACTGAACCATTATTATTATTATTACTAATATTATTAGTGAATGAGGAACTTTGTCAATTGGATAAACAGATGGGTGATAAATTAAAGGAAAAAACTATATAAATGAATGGAGAAACATCACAAATGCAGAGGCTTCCACATAGGAGCACTGCATGGTAGAATTGAGCAATCAGCATCCAGATGATCTGGGTCATGGATAAAAATGCTGAGCAGGCCCGGTTGAGTCTCATTTTGGATCAAGATGGCCACAGACAGACAGGGTTCTCTGGGCACAGAAGGAAGGAGCTTCAGTCACAACGGCTCAACTGGCTTCCGTTTCAATGCAGTGACGAAAGTGTCACTTGCATTTAGATCAATAGGAGGGACATCGGTAAACAGGATGTGGAAAAATCACACATTTGATGATCGTGATGCTTGTTTATTAGTGTGATATGTAAGGGAAAACAGAAGGGCAACTCTTCTTCAGGTGACTGAGAAGAGCAGGATGCGATCAGACAGTCAGCACTACAGCAGTAACAGATCAGCGATTACTCATCTATTTAGCTGCCTGGCACCACTACTGTAGAGGAGGAGCGTGACATTCATTTCACTTGACAAGTCACCGCAAATAATTTTGTTGTTTGTGTCTTCCACGCCAACGACATATTAGCATGTACTTAGCTGCGATGTTACTGTTCATGTCGCTGTGCGCATAACATGAACCACTGTGCACAAAAATTAAACCGTACAGACTGTGAGACTGATCGGCCGGTCGCCAATCAAGCGGAAAACCGGCTGACCGATCAGAGAATCCGTTTTTAGAAAAATTGTGTTCAAAGTTTGTTGGAGCTGTTCTGGCGGCCCATCATGACCCAACACCTAAGACACTTTATTTTTTTTAGTCACCCATCTGTGTAACCTCAGACGCCTTCATATTACCTGAGCACCTCCTCTGCCTCCCAAGCAGCATCAGACTCATCCTCCCAGGCATTGGTGTCCTCCTGCCATGTGTCCATCTCTCCCAGCTCAGCCTAAACAAAATAGTTCACAAATATATCCATAAGCATTAAAACTGATCCTAAAAAATGATTCTATCTGTCACTTAATGTGCTGACAAATATCCACAAGTGACACGAGAATCTTACTTGAATAAAAAGGATTTATAAAATGTGATAAGAGACTCTTAAAAAGGCCTTCTCCTTCTCATTTAAAGTCATAAAATACACTTTTATGTACTTATTACTTACGTTTCCCCCTGCAACTTTAAATTTAAAAAAAACATACAACAAACTGCACTTTATTATCAAACAAAATTCTGGATGAGTGAGAACAGACTTGCCTCAGGCTTCAGAGAATAAAACTGTAACTTACAGAGGGAGGACTGAAGGACATCATGTCCTGAGAGGCTGCAAGTCTGCTGGAGAAACCTGCTGAGCCATCAGGCACCAGGTAGTTCAAAGGCTCCCTTTTCTTCAGCACTATCTGCAAAATGGGACCGGAGAGAATAGAACTTACACGGAAGCACTTTGAAATGCATCACAATCCCATCATGAGCAAAGTTTCTATCTTAAAATGACAGAATTCAAACAAATTGCAACATAATAAAACGTGGTAAATGTGTGCAAAGGAAGCATTTTAAAGAAACTTACCAGAAAGGACAGTATTACAATAATGTTCATTTATTGAACAGGTTTTCTGGGAATGTGTTGAATCAACATTTCATAGACATTTTTATAAAATAAAGAAAACATTAACCATCATGAAAAATCAGCATTTCCACAAAATTATTTAGGCTATGTCCTAGCTAAATGAATGGCCTGTGGGCGGCTTAGCAAAACAATTCCCTTACAAAATTGTGCCTTTCTAGGAATCTTATTTCTGGATCAGATCTGGACGGATGCCGTGTGCTTCAGACCAAAGACGAAATGAAACGTCCAGACTGTTACCAGGAAGAAGCCAGGGTCTGTCATAGTCTGGAGTTCTATCAATGTCCTTGGCAAAGATAATTTGCCACACTTCTGTGGTCGCACCATTAATGCTGAAAAGTACAGTGAGCAATACGTGTTGCCTGTCTTCAAGAGAACAATTTTCCAGGGAAGCCCATGCATATTTCAACAATACAATGAAAAAACACATTCTGCACACATGACTTAGAAGAGGCTGCGGGTGTTGGACTAGCCTGCCTGCCGTCTCGACTTGTCCCAAATGGAGAATGTGTGGTGTATTTTGAAAAACAAAATGTGACAACAAAGACCTTGTACTATTGCACAGATAAAGACTTGTTTGCAGGCAGAATGGGACAAAATTACATGCATAATCAGTTGGTGTCTTCGGTCCCTAAATGTATTTTAAGTGTTGTTTTGTTAAACGGACAAAACATGAAATATGTTGTATGTGTCTATATTGGCATACAAGTCAAAATGCATTTTAATATCACTGCTTTCGCTTTCAGTTTGCATTTCCCATGCCATCCCAACTTTTTCTTACTTGGGGTTGCATTTAGTTTTTTTAAATATACATATTTTATCTGGTACTTGCATGGTAACACTGGATATTAAACCACTGTGCAGCAGATATACCTTTTGTGTTTTCCTGATGGTTGGGGCCATGTCCTTGAAGTAATCAGGCTCTTCGTCTACCTCGTTGGGTGGAGGGGAAACATTTCCATTCCCACCTTCAATCTTAATACTTGTAGGAGCCTCTTCATCCCAAGAGCTCCATTCTTCGATCTCTGGCTGCGTAGACAGAAACAAAAATACAATTTGAAGTGAAAATTCTGTTTTGTTTGTCCAAACCAACAAAAACAATGTTGCAAAATGACGTCAGATGATTCTATTTATAGTTCACCTTCCAGTTAAGTGAACTCCTGCGCAGACAAGGCTGACGGACTATACTGGGAAAGTGCTGTTGATTTATTACCATACTGACCTGTTTTGGTACCGATGATGAAAAATCCACTGTTGTCGGGAGAGTTATTTGATCACCACTGAGCTTGCGGCCCCTTCCACTCCTGTAGAGTAACGGAATTAAATATTAAGTCAAAAGGAACCAGATTACCGCCTTGACGTGATATCTGTTAACAGCATTTATTAAGAGTGAATGTGTGCTCACCTGCATATCAACCTTTTAAAGAAAGAAAGCAAGCTGGCAAGGCATGTGCAGATCTTAAAAAGGCGGAACTGAGTGATGGCCATGATGAAAAGAAGCTGGTGGGAAAGATAAAAGACAACATCTGGATTAACAGTGATGCAGGCACTTCGTGTTGGCTCCCAACTACCAGTGTCTGTAGAACAGGAAAACTCTAGTAGGCCGATATTATAAATGGCAGCATGGCATCTGTAATGGTTGGCCAGAAGGCTCTGTTTGCACATATGAGACCTAAACTTCCCGGTCTTTAAGGAGTCGTGACAAAAGCTTCTTAAGATGACCATGCTTGTGTAAGTAGCTGGTTAGATTGTACGCAGAATTTACTAACAGTTACAATAAATAAAACAGCAATGAATGAAATGATAGAGGCTCATTTTAATCTTGTTTAGCATGTAATGTTTCCATACCAAAAAAAAGTCGAGGGATCGATTAGTTATTTCAGGTTCTGCAAATATTTTTCGCTTAATTAACGTAACTTCGTTGTGTCTTCACGTTGTGTTTTTGCACACAGTAACTATTACACAAATAGATACAGACCTTGCAAGATGTCAGTACACCGTATGCAGAGCAGCTGCTTTCTTCTTGTGCGGCAGAACAGAGTTCATTAATGTGCTAACCGTTGCTTGCTAGCTTAGCCCACTGAAAAACATGATATTTCTGAATCTCTTCGCTGTCTTCATAAGACGACACATTAGTGTGGATAAATTATAGTAATGTCATGTCAAACCCATGCGTATAACAGCTGCACAGCCTAATCCCGTTTAATGACAAAACTCCAAAATTCGTGTCGTCGCTCATCTCTGTCCCATGGCTGCCATCATTGAAGAGGGAGGAGCAGGAACAGGGAAGTACAGCGTGGTGCTGCCTCCAAGTACTGTCGAATTTTGGAGAATTCTCATTGTTTCTACATTTTAAAGATTTAAAATTGGTGCCGGGGTCTGAACAATGTAAATAAATATTTATTGTGCACTTGTATATGTATAGTTACACACAGTTGACTTTCATAACTAAACATCACAGCACACGCAAGAAGAAACTGCTCTGGAGATTTTACCTCATTACATATTCAGGTGACATAATGTCGCGTCACAGACGCATAAAAACACGAAGCACTATTTGAAGGCGACCTTTTAAAAATATAATAGAATGGAATTATTTTCCTCAAATTTTTCTAGTGGATTTTTTGAAACCATAAATATTAATCGTCAAGATATAACTACACCGAAGGTTGCTGCTAAATATGGTCAAATTAATATCCTATATAAAAAATAAATCCTGTTATGATAATAAGCCATAGCGCGATCATTAAAATACAAAACAAATAATGACTAGTTATTTTACTTAATAATATATTCACATATACAAAAAATAATGACTTAAGCGAGCAACATTATTGCTAGATGTGCGTCCGCTGTGTCATAAACCTGCCACATCCGTCGTCACCACAGAGTACCCAATCAACGTGCGACTTGAGCGGAAGCGGTATATTTGAAAACGGGCAGTTGAAGGCGAGCCCTTTCGTGCCTCTAAAGTGAAAAGGAATTAATGACAAGGTAAACACGGTAAGATATATTTAAATAACAAATCTTTGTTTAAATGTTTACATGATGCCTTTGTAAATGCTTACCGTTTCCAGACTATACGTAGTAGAAACAAATTCGCTAAGCTAGTAGACTTTAGCTAACTACATCGCTGCGCCATGTAGCGTAGTAGCTACATGTTAGCTAGCTTTACGAAACAACAACAACACGCGAAAGAAGCTCTAGTTATGGAAGAACGGTGTCTAGATAGTTATATGCTTACACATATCAGTTAAACTACTTTCTTTATTGCAAGCGCAATGTAGAAAGTTAATAAGCATGCAGCAGATGATGAAAAAGAAGCAGATCATACAATCGTGATCGTAATGTTACTCTGCTCACGCGTTTATTTTAGATGTCAAATGCACCGACAGTGTTTCGGATTAGTTATATAAATGGCCTGCAACGACTTCTACAGGTTTTAGGTAGTGTGTGGCACTTGACGCATATTTAATTTGTACATTACATGTTTCAGATGGAAGAAGAGGAGCATACAGACAGAAAGCAGCAACTTGCCATGCTTTATCAAAAGCTCAACAAAATTAAGAAGTACCTTAATGAAGGTAACGGTGTGTCCCGCAGACATATCACATAAGATCCATATAATATTAGTGTTCGTTTTATCTGTACCTCATAAAGTCATCATAACACCTTTCACTTGTTACAGATGACACAGACAACATTAACCAGGTTATGGGCTCAAACTCACCTGAAGCATGCCTTTCATATCTGATGGACCTGGAGAAGAAAGGGGACCCTCACTTGGATCGTAACCATCTCACCCGACTTGTGGACTTTTATACCAGGGTATTCTCTAATATGCCGCTGGGAAAACACTGTCAGAATGAAAGCTATGCCAAGATGTTGGTCAGATTTGCAGAGCTCAAAGCGTGAGTAACTGATGATCATGGTTATTATAATATAGGTCAAATGTTCTGTTGTCTGAAAGGCAGCAAAAGAGACTTCTTGTCATTGTCATTGTAGGATCTGTTTCTAGCTGAACAATATGTGAAAGAACAGAATGAATAACTCTGGCTGTTGTGTGATCATACAACATAATAACTAATAGTTTCTTAAGAAATCAATTAATATTAATATCAATGGTATATGTTTATGCCTTTTTATTAAGTTTTTTGATACCTTTTCAAAGAAAGTGCAAGCGCATTGTAGATCTGCGCAGTGCAATGCGCAGATCTATTAATCTTGTTCTTTTGTTATTTAGAATACAAGATGTGAATGAAGCAGAGGCCAACTTCAACGTGGCAAGATCTCACAGCCAAAACTTTGCATTTGTCCACATTGCACATGCACAGTTTGAGCATTCTCAAGGTAGAAATATGTGCTTTTTGCTGTTGACTACAAGAATATTCTCCTCCGTCTTTATGTGCGGTGTTTCAGTGTCTGCTGTTTCATATTACCAGGAAACACAAAGAGAGCCATTTACATATTGCAGAATGCTATTGAGTTGGGGGCCAAACCAAAGGAACTGCTGGAGGCTGCGCTGCAGAACATGCAGCCAGTGAAAACACAGCTCTTCTATTCAGAGGATAAGGAAAATGTGGCAGGTCAGTATTTATTAATGTTTTATTGTATGATGTGATTGTATATCACTAATTTGCTGATGTACAGTAGATTTT
>JAPQRN010000009.1:22357744-22375390 GCA_037367275.1 Coranthus polyacanthus
TTATTATTATTATTATTACTATATTCTTCAGTTGTACAGTCTTTGGTTTACCTAAAGACTACACGGTCGCGAACAGGTGACGCACACGGTGACAGCCTATAAAACTGCAGTATTACTGATGCTGTCCAAGGTGCTGAACTACTCTCATCATCTGGACTCTCGTTCGGGGTGTTGCTTGTGGCACGTTATCAAACATAAGAAAGTCATTTAAATTTGGAGATGTGTAATGATTTATTATTTTTTCCTCTAGAGTCTGTAGTGGTGGCGAGTTAAGGACTTATGTTTTGGATATTTTAAACTACTTAAAGAGACAAAAAATGAATCATGAATTAGGACTTAACTGAAAGGCTGTGCATGAAGATAAAAAAGCACTAAAGGAAACCATTACATATAATTACATGTTTAATTACATCAAGCACACTATCATCTATGGACCATTTAAATATTAAGCAAGTGGGTTTTTAGTCCTGTACATAATGCAGTACTTACATATCTGTTTTATGGTGTATTGCGACTGATGTGTATTGAGAGATACACATGAATTCCACTGAAGACATGAATAAAGTGTCTATCTATCGATCATGTTACAGACTCTTGCATTCAATGATTGTATACATTATATATTATTGACACATGAAACACACATGCAGACATTAGCGAATGAAATGTGTTTATTAAACACATTTGACATGAGAGGCAACTTAAACTATACTATAATACTAAAAACTAAATACAATATTAATCCTGAATTAATATCAAATTAGGTTATGTTACATTAGATGACAGGCTGTGTACAGGTATCAGACACTTAGCTATACCTTATATATGATATTATGTATATAAATATACCTTATACGTGGCCTTTTCAAAATAATCTTTAACCAAATTTAAGACAAATCATCTTTTTTTCAAACATTATGGGCAAACGTAAAAGATCAGTAGTATGTGTTCACGTGCAGAGGTCATTTTTATGCAGGAATGTGACTATTAGAGTGAGTTAGGTTAAACGTCAAATGCGTAACATTTCTCACGTGTACAACTGTACAAACTTTGCCGCCCTCTCCGCTCAATGAATGACAGCAGTGATGGTCAGGTAGCTAGAGAATGAATAAGAAAGAGAAAGGAAACATTATTGCAGATACAGATAAACTTTATTTATCCCCAGGAGGGAATTAATTGTCATCCATCAGCTCAAGAAAAGAAAAGAAACAACATAAAAAATTCAAATTAAACAAGTCATCATCAGTTTAGTTTCCAGTCTATCCTCCAGTGAGTAAAGTGTTGTAGTGTGTTGTACAGTCTGATGATAATGAGGATGAAGGATCGTCTGTAACGTTCAGTCCTGCATCATAGTGAAGTGAGTCGTCCACTGAAGCTGCTTCTCTGGTTGGACAAAATGTGATGAAGAGGATGATCTGTTTTGATGATCTGAGGATGGCTTGTTTTGTCAGGAGGCCAACATGTGGCGGGGGCGCTAGAGGACTGGCAGCTTTTATTTTACACCACAGAGTTTATATAAACCTAAAAACCCAATAAAAGTGCATTTTCACAGTATGGGACCTTTAAGGCAGACAAACTCGTGTGTATTTAAATACTATTAATTGGCACCGGCAGAAAACCTTTGTTACCTGACCATATATCCATTTAATGTTGCTAGGGACAATTTGGACAGAGTCCCATCCCTCTTGAAGGCACACCACCCTCCCCTTTAACCAATCGCAAGCTTTCACTGCTCATGAAACTGACAAGGACAGGAGCTCTCACTCTGCCGTTATTCCCGGATACCACGGACGACCAACGTCCCTCTCTCTTTCTTTTACTATCTTATGTTCCACTTTTCTACGCGATATATCAGTTTTCTTGCCACATAATAAACATATCCTGCACTTGCACTTTTTTTTTACAGTCAAAAATCAATGGGGTATTGACCACTGTGAAGATAAGTGTTATCACTGGCCTGCCTGATGTTTAAATTGTTACAAGTCAATTCACTTGTTAATTTGACCTGAGATATTGCCAGAAAGGTCTGTTATTTTGCGTGTTTTACGGAACCGTCACAGAATATGGGAAATACTGACTAGAAACTCGAGAGTTTTTCCAGGTTCTCTCCATAGTGAGCTTATCCTCTTCCCATTAGACGATCTTCATGGTTTGATTCATTTTGCCCTTCCTGTTCAGTCATAACAACAGTGATGGCGGCTGCTGCACGGTTTTTCATCCGAGGTGCAAACTCGAAACTTTCCATCTCCGGTGTTGGCACCGGGGCTCAGAGCTGTTTCGGAGCCACTCTGCTGAGATTATCGCCGAGCTGCAGCTCCCGTACAAAAACACAAAGAAGACATGCAGCGCACTTTACCTACTACCCTGACCCCGTCCCGACACAATATGGTGAGTGGCTGGCTAACGTTAGCTCAACCGGCTAACGTGCATCGCTAACTTTTTCCACGGAAAGAGTTGACATTGCATTGTGCTAATGTTTCTTTAACTGTTAAAATACAGTAGACCCACCAGCATAGTCTACATAAACAAATGAAGGAAACGTTTTTGTGCTTTCTATTCGGTTGTCAAGCAAAACATTTAGTCCTATGAGGTTGATCTTGGTTTAGCTAGCGTTAGCGTCAACTGGTAGCACTGAAATTCTGAAAGTTAGCTAATGCCAGCTGGTTTCTAAACTTTACCTGAAACTTTAAAGCGACCTTTGTGAATGAGCTTGGCAGCCATTTAGAAAATGAGATAACAATATACTTACTACTTTCCAGTGCAAAGTTATTACTCTTGTTTCAACATACTGTGCAGTATGAATGAAAATGGCCAAACTGGATTTTCAGTATATTATAAACTTTACTGAAATAAACGTGCTGCATGGCGGTATTTTGTTACTATTGCATTTTGTCAATTTTTGTTTTGTTTTTACAGTTTTTACTTAATTTTTGAGTTATACCTACAGTATATGCTCCAGTTAGTCCTGTCTGTAGGCTGACCAGCTGTCCAACTTTAAGTGGGACTGCATGGCATTTTTATCATCCCTTGTCACACATGTTGAAACGATGTCCTACTTTTTGACAGATTTTGAAGGGAATACCTAAGTGGAAGTAGACTGTTACAAAAAAAAAATAAACATCAAAAGTTAAGACTACCTCTCAGCATTGGTAACGTTTCTCTCATTCTTACACACAAATATACTGTTTGCCCCATGTTTGACTTGTAGGCATCTGGTCAGTGTACCTGCTTGTGATAATCTGCAATATGAGTCAGGCGAGGTATGAGGCCCTTGTTTGTCTTGTTCTACATTTGAACAGGATGTTGGCACAGAAACAACTGCTAACATTTTCTCTGATTCCAGAAAGACAGCATAGTATTGAGTAGTTGGTAATATGTTCCTTACACTGTAACAATGATGTGGTTGTCATTGAAGGCAATGAATCATTATCCTTGTCATTGTTTCCTTTATGCGGCGTCTGTGCTTAAATGTCTGGTATGGTTACTTGTACTTATGCAGTATACTTATTCCAAAATCACGCCAGTGAGTAAAGGCAGATGGCCGCTTACCCAGAGCCTGGTTCGGCCGAAGGTTTTTTTCTTCTGTAAAAGAAGTTTTTCCTCCCCCGTTGCCCTGGGCTTGCTCTGGGTTTTTTTTTTTTTGTATTTTCTCAATCTGAATTTGTGAAGTTTGCGATAATCATTTATTCTGATTGCCACTATATAAATAAAATTTAATTCAACCGGAACTTAATTGTTTTGTTTTGTTTGTTCTTAATCTGAAAATGTCTAGGACCCACCCAGAAGATGAACTTGTTTCAGTCAATTACAAGTGCCTTGGACAACACTTTGGCCAACGATCCAACAGCAGGTGAGGCGAAACAAGGAAATGTTAAGTTTGTTGCTGTATGAAAAGATGAAACGCTAAAACTAATTGCCTTCCAGTTTTTCACTATGCATTGACTAAATAATTTTTATTAGCACTAGAAAGGATCTATTCAAAAATATGGGACTGTGATAAAATATTTCATACTCACAAAAGGGTTTACATTTCTTCAGATTCTTTGCATTTAGAGCAGTCTGCGTTATCTCTGAGCTTGAGCCAACACATCTTTGATGGAGTCCAGTAGAAATGCCCTAATATCTTACACTGAATGAGTCTAGTTTTTAAATCCAAAACAGATTTTATGATACTCTTACATATAGCGGCCTAATCTCTATCTGCAAATGAGCACCCCAGATCCTTCTCCCATATCTCCCCAAAAAGCTTCACATTCTGTTTCAAGGTAATGATAAGTGACTGAGTGAAGAACACTTTTTATGTTTCATGCTCCATACCAAACACACCACTAATTTTAGAGACTAAGTGAGCATGAGATTTCATGTCTAATGATAACTTAATTGATAAAAAGGCAACAGGAGATGGGGAAGATATGAGGTTCCTCTGATATTCATACCAACAAGGAGCGCTTTCTGCTGGTGGCCCTTTTTTTGCCGTCTGTTTTTGTTGCTGACTGTGTTGTTTTGTTAATCTGCAGTCATCTTCGGTGAGGATGTGGCCTTTGGTGGAGTATTCAGATGTACAGTGGGCCTGAGAGACAAATATGGTAAGGCATTCATCATAGAGTCTCCCTATTGTACTGCTAGGTCTGTTAAAAGCAGCATAAGAGCAATCTGTGCTCCAGACTGCTTTACGTGATTCGACCACTAGATGGCATCAGAGTACTTTGGAAAAACTTCACCTATGCACCTCTGATGCAGGATCATATTACCATTCACAGAGGACCAAAAGGATCTGCTTGCGCTTTTCTGGGTATTATAGCAGGGTAACCATACTAACTTGATAAGATAAAGTTAGAGGTATGTCAGTAATTATTGTTGTAAGAAGAGTTACAAATCTGCAGTTTTTCTTGTAGTGTTCAATTATTGCTTGATGTAAAATATTAAGCAGATTCATCTCAAATCATTGTCATCAGAACCCTACTTTATAAAACACAAGGCCTTTTTCATCACAGAGATTGTGACAGATCATAGCAAGAAAAGCAAAGCTGCCAAAAGACAAACAATGGCTGCATTCCACCTTTTAGAGCCCTGGTATTGTGAATGTTCACTCACCAGTTTAACGGAGAAGAGCCATTATGTACACCTGAGCTTATCTTGTTATGATGAGAAAAAATGCCTGCTGTGAAAAGTTCTACATTTATGCTGTAAAGGCCATCTTTGTGATGCTTAAGTTTATGGATTGCTTCGAGTTAGTCAGAGGGATATTTATAAAACTCTGAGCGGCAGTTTGTGTTATGGTCTTGTAATGGATTAAAGGGTGAATTGAAACTCGAGAACAAAAGGCTGAAGCAGATGCTGCTCTGCTTTATATCAGTTAAGTTCTCTAAGCACATTGCTCTTGTGGCCCTTCCCCATTCACTGAGGTCATTGCTTGGGCTGTCACAATAATGAAATTTTAGGTAATGAATACATGTCATAAACATAAATGCGATTTAACAATTTAAGTGTCCTTGTCTGTTCATTTTATGCCCATAGCATAAGAATAAGAATAACAATAGTATATTTATACACATACAGTGCATCTAATGAAAAAGAAGAGCCATTTATTTGTCTTGAACACTGGAGCACATAAATAAAAATAGCATTTCTGTTTGCCTTTAGACTTTGTACACAAACCTTGCACAAGGCTGACATGATATAAATAACTGCAACTTACTGAAATATAAAAAGAAGTGACTGATAAAGTCAGGTACCAATAGAAGTTAAGCATCTCAAGGTATACGACATGTAGTGTGATGACATAATTAAGATGCCAGTCAAATCTCAAACAGTAGAAATAGTGATGATATGACATTTCTATTAGTTTCATTCAACTGTTTTCATACAGGTAATTATCATAATTATGCAAAATAATTGTGGTTAGCTCAAATAATTGCGATGAGGCCATTATGAAATAATTGTGAATATCTGGGGTGACCTAACCAATTTGGATGTGGCCACTATTATATTTATTGTAAAGTGGTTTCAATCAGTATTTTTTAACCATTAAGGGAAAACATGGTATGTGTATTTAAATGAGATTAGTTGTAGCTTCCCTCAGCTTTTTAGCATTTTTTAGCTCAGTGTTTTCAGGACAGCAGCTTCACTCTTATAATTCTTTCCCACCTCTATTGTCATTTTTGGTTGTTGTTGCTGCTGCTTGCCCAAAGTGGCCATCATTTTTTTTTTTGTTTAAAGGTTGAGTGTGTAGTCTTTTGTGACATCTAGTGGTGAAGTTGCAATGGCAAACAAGCTGGACGCACCACCCTCTCCTACAGTGGCTGCAAAAAATGCCGAAAGCGAGAGCCAGTGTCTGTGTTTTAGTTAAGGGGATATTAAATCTTCAAACATAGTAATTGACAGTAATGCACCTTAATGTTGGATGCCACGCATATAAAATGGGAAAACAAAGAAGAGGAAGGAGGAAGGAGTCCCTTTTGAGCTACTTTAGGAACATGGCAATGGGGATATATTCAATTTCTGCAATTAGAAACACTGAAGTACCCCTAAATTTTATACATTGGACAATTAAAGTTCGAATCTATAGAGTAATGTAATTTTTAAATTTCACCATTTGTTTTTATGTCCACTGTTATGCAGTGTGGATTTAATCTTCTTTTTTTAAAAGCAAAGCGTCTCAAATCCATCCTACAGTAGCTGGCTTTGCCTTTTGTTTTCATTGACGTCAGAAGTTTTGACCTTTGGAGAGGGATCATTATTTTCCATCTCATCCTTGTGTACAGTGACGAGCGCAAAGCTGTTTTTATCCCTCTCACCGCTGAAAGGGGTGGTGCACACCTCTGCCACCCACAGCCATTATACTGAACAAAGGTTAATGCAGGGCGGACACTATATGAATGGCTTTTTACAAGGCGGATGCATTCACCTCAGTGATCCAGCTCTCCCAACACTGAGTAGTGGCCACTTCTGAGTGCTGTTTTCCTGAAAAAAAGAGTACACATTGACTCAATGCACTGACCAGCTCTGCCTCTCACTGGTGTATTTAGCCTTTTTCTCTCAAAGCAGGGTTGGAGTCTGTCAGCACCAACTATAAAAGTAATTCAAACATGTTGCCTTTTTAAATTTGTCCGGACAGAGGCACCAATGCCCAAGGGGGGGGAGAATTACCTTCTCTTCTTCACATCACTTGGTTCTAATGTTTTTTTCAGTTATTAGTTGACTCACTGCTCACTACGTTGACACACAGAAGCACACAAGTGTTATTTACTGTCACACTTACAAGAGCTGCATATTTGAGGTTGGCTTCAGTCTGAGAGACAAGGCACTAAATTTTGATCACTTAATTGTTCATTCCTCTAAGGGTTTGTGGTGCTGTGGTTGCTAATTGAACTTCGTGAGCACAGGGCACGTAAGGGCACAGTTTTACTGCTGAGAAGCACACTTCTCAGCACAACCGAAAAAGACTGCATTGGCAAATACACAAAGATGAGAGCAAAAATAACATCCAGAGCCCAAATTTAGTGTCCCACTCTTGTGGCTTTTTTTTCAGATTATAGGGTGGAAAAGGCTTTTTTTTGTGTTTTTACTTCATGGGGGTTGAGTGTGCATCATAGGCTTGGTTAGCTACAGCTGAGAAGGAGTCATTAGCTTGTCACTTCATTTATTTTAGGACTGCATGGCATTTTAAGACAGTATTCTTTGCTGTCTCATCACTCAAGTGTGCGGTGTCGTCGCCCTGCTATTACTCAGACACCCTTTACAAGTGTGACCATTGCTCTCAAACCAATTCAGTGGTCCCCAACTGACAAGCTCATTCAACACCTTTTAAACTCTTCTGCTAACTTTTTGTGACAGTTTGCCCAGTATTCACTGGATACCTTCCTCAGTTGCATTAGTCTTTTTTCTGTCTTTTCTGCCCATTTCCACTGTCTCCTCAGGTAAGGACAGAGTCTTCAATACTCCCCTTTGTGAGCAAGGTATCGTTGGTTTTGGTATTGGTGTAGCTGTTGCTGGTGCCACAGCCATCGCTGAAATCCAGTTCGCTGATTACATCTATCCTGCTTTTGACCAGGTAAGAAATGCGATCTTTCTTATTGAGGTGCCACTGCAGACAAAGAATGATGGGAACCTGGACTGGCACATTTGTCACATTTACAGAGAAAATAAGACCTCTAAATATTTTACTACCATGCAAAGAGACATGTATGCACAATTTTTTTTTCTTGTGCGTGGGTGAGACAACAGGAGTTGAAATGAGGGAAAGCATGCTTATTTGAAGAGTGAGTACAATTTTAAAACCATATCTTGAATCATACACTGATGTCAACTGAGTGATGTGTCCTCGCTCTCATTTGTGTAGCATATTCCTAGTAACATGCTGGTGTTGAATAATCAGGCCTTTAATGTGAATTGTTTTACATTGTACACTGCACCTTGGAAAAACAATCTGAACAGAAGAAGCCCTTTTCTGCATCTTCCTGCTCCTGAGTCTTTCTTGAGCAAGATTAATGTGGCATTAAATACACACACAGGACAGTCGACAACGCTGCCTTTTTCCATGCAGACATTTGTGTCATTTTGTCTATTCTAGCACATCACAAGATAAATGTGTGTCCTCGATATGTCAAGGCAACATAAAGCAGAAAATGTGATAATGGGGCTAGTTTCTAAAGGCTCCTTTTGTTGTGCAAAGTAACATTAGATATAATCTGGTGTCAGGCCTTGAGTGGGCTCCCTCTCACTGTCTGTGCTCTCGCTTAAAATGATGCAGTCCAAACTGACCTTAGTGAGACATAAAACCTGAATTAACAGCCCACCTGAGTTTTAGGGAGAAAAACTCGGGACACCTTTTTGGAAGACAATCCGTATAAGAAACTGTAGAAGTATGAAAAAGAAACCAGACACTTGAGGTGATTTTGCTCGTTAAAAATTAAGTAGGATTTTAATATCTTTAAGAGGAAAGCCAGAGAGAATGCCTCAACACATAAATTCTTGATCCAGCATCCACTGGTGTGGTCTTCATTCATGTAAACAATAATGACTGTTAAAAAAGGGATTGTCTTCATAAATACTTAACTACACTGTGTTAACAGTGCCATAGAGGATTGGTAAAGTTTGATCTTTGTGTTTCATCTAAAAATATGTGGTTATTTTAATCTGAATCATTTTGATCTTTTTCCAGATAGTCAATGAAGCAGCTAAGTACCGCTACCGCTCTGGCAACTTGTTTGATTGTGGTAACCTCACCATTCGGGCTCCATGGGGGTGTGTTGGCCATGGATCACTTTACCACTCTCAAAGCCCGGAGGCTTTCTTTGCCCACTGCCCTGGCATGAAGGTTAGTTGATTACCTGTAGTTGATCAGATTAAATAATTTTTAGAATCGTTTCACCAGGACATACAGTATATCCTGTAATAAGTTTTCTGTCAGAACATCACGTAACAGAATGTGAGACAGAAGTACAATAAATACAAATTGTTTTGATGAACGTTCCAACAAATAAAATAGGCAAAATGTCTGTGAGCTCAATCGATAAAATCCTGTTGCTCCATGCCTTCCAATATGACAGCAATATGGGCACACACAAATAGGGAAGATATGTTGTTCTATATGAAGACAAAACCGCCATTTATTTCTTGTTGTTTATCTGTATTGTGACTCTCACACTCTTATTACGTCTTATTACAACTTGCAAAGTATGAATACACTTAAAGTGTCCTTGTCATTAATGTCCTTGGCATTTGCTAAGCTATTTGAATAGGCTATCAATGTTTTTCATATGTAGATAAAATTATTACAAATTCTTGCTTGTCCTCTGAACTCCACCTTCACACTCCTTAGATTTCTTTGCTACTTAATGAGGGATGATACTGTGTTAGGTATGCTTTGAACAGTGAGAGTGTCATGTGCTCAGGGTAAATGAGTCCTTGTTAAAGTGTCACATATAACTTTCCTCCCTGCCTTTTTTGCAATTATACATATTATCATTATCATGCAAGTTTTTCATATGCCACAGACTGGAAAACATGATTTACAGCCACACTTTCTCCAATTTGAGTAACCATTGCAGAAAGCAATAAACATGTTGCCTCTCAGTAAAGGTCAGGCTGATAAATGTTAATCTTTATGCATACTATCAGCCTAGTTAGCTCCATCTGGGGTCATTCCCAACACTCAACCTGACAGGCTTATTTCAGCCGTGGCTCAGTGTTGTCATGGTACCTGAATTTTGTCCTAAATATGAATGAGAAATTTGATATAATTATAAAGCAAGAGAGGAACGAGTGAAACTAGACCTGAAAACAGGTATGTCAGGGTCATAAGCATACTGAGTCAGAGCAGCCACATAGCCATAATGAATAAGGGTTAAACACATGCTTTAACACCTGTTTATCTGTTTCTCTGCTGTTAAGAGTATTGTTTTCATATAATGCTAAGCACCTCATGCTAACAGAGCAACAGATATAGACAGAAGGTGTTTTTTGAGCATTTGAGGAGAGCTGCCCAACGACAAAGTAACTTCACTATCATTTGTAGAAAAGTTTTTTTTTTTTCAGTGACTAACGTTATTTTTTTACATTCAAGTGTAACAATGTAATCATGAGAAAATAGGGAACTGTTGATAGATGACAAATTAAAGTAAAAACGTGATGGGAGGGATCTTTTCCAGGATGACAATGCGCCAATCCATAGGGCAGAAAGGGTCTCTGAGTCACCATATCTCAACCCAACTGAACCAAATGAGGGAATATCATTAGGAGCAATGGTGTTCATACCTCAAGCAGAGTTCACAAGCTTGTAGAACCAATATAAATGGTTGACACTGAAGACCATTTATATTACTGTTTCCTTTAATTTGTCACTTGTCTGCATATTGCAGGGTCATCATGTTCAACAAGTTGAACTAGTAGATTTGAACTACATCACAGATTGGTACACCCAGACACCCGTTTGTACACATTTGTACACCCATACAAATGATAAAACTGGACCTAATGAAATGTGTTATGTGTTCCTTAGGTTGTCATACCTCGTGGTCCTGTGCAGGCTAAGGGGCTGCTCCTCTCTTGCATCAGTGATAACAACCCGTGCATATTCTTTGAGCCTAAGATCCTTTACAGAGCAGCAGGTAAGATTTGTTTTGATCATTTGCACCCCCCCTTCCTTCAGCATCATCTGTTTGCTAGGTTTCCCAATTGAAAGCAAATGTTCTCCCTTTTAAGTGCGTGAGGCAAGATGAACAAACAATATGTCTCGCTGCAAAGCGTTAGTGAGATCAGGATCCCAAGTGTGAAGCAGACCATCTAAATGGGCTATGAAGTGTTGACAGTGCAGAGCTGAACCCTATCTCCCCTCTCTGTGAGGCTCTGCTTTGTTATGAGACAACATCAGTGCTCAGATTAGCACAGCTAAATTTAAGATCAGTATGGCTTCGGGCAAGCTGCTGTGAAAAGTGTCCAGCAGTGTGTTAATCAAGTCTACACACTTGTTGGCAGATGTTGCAGAATAGTTCTGCTATGTGATAGTAATTGTAGATACTGAAATTGATACTCATCATTAGGACTGTGTTAGAGGTTTAAATATGTTCTTGAGCTCATTATAGTAATGAAAGATCAAAAACAGATTGGTAGTACCAGCCTCAAAGCATGGCCTCAAATTTAACACTCTTTGATAAGAGCCAGATAAGACTGTGAAATATTACTGCCAAGCTCTGAGATTTGCAGTTATGGCACTAGATTAGTGATCACTGTCCAAATGTTTCTTTATGTTAGAGTGCAGTCTGATATTAAAACCACTTGTGAGTGAACAGGGAGTTACTCTATTCATCACATCTCATGCATTGTTTTCTCTAGTGTAGTGTAGTGTATTTTAGTGTAGTGTATCTACAGCCACACCTAATCCAAGTTTTAAACCTACCAAATGTATAACCATATTTGCAAGAGCTTCTGACAGAAATGTATCTGTTGAAACTAGTCAGTCAAGATAAAAGATTTTTTTTTTTTTTCGTGGTAGCTCCCACATTAATGCACAGTCTTTTCTTTTTGTTTTTAATGTTTTCTGATTTTAAAGCCATGTGACAAATCACTCATCCATTTCATATGGTTAGTACTAGCATTTCAGAACATATTTTGATTTTGAAAGAGGCAGAGAGTGCCAGCTCTCGTACCGGGTCCACATGCCTCTAATGATCTCTGCTTGGATGATGAAGTCATGTTTTTAATTGCAGCAGTCTCTTTTCTTTTGCATAAAAGCATAAAAAATGCACATTTCTCTCATCAAGGACATACTATTTAGTGGGGCCTCAGATTCCACTTATTAAACCATAACCTAGTTTTCATAATTCAATTTTGCCATTCTGCAAAATACCATTATTCCACTCAAATGGCCTATTTTCTGTCTCATCTCAAAGCCTAAATCAGGAGTTGCACGTGTATTGCCCAAGCCTTTTTTGTTGGTTTAACATAGTAAGTTTTCACAGTGGGCAGTTTTCCCTTCCTTTACAGCTTCTTGAAGGCTTAAAGGCATTATGGAAGTCATTCAAAGTTTCCACAAAGGTCTCAAACCCACGTCTCTCCAGAGTATAATTACTTTGCCTAATTGTAATTTTGACTTCATGTATTGCCATTTCGGAATGCTCTCAGCAGTTCAGTTCCTCCAAAATCCACTCACACTTTAAGATCTGGGGCTTTGAATGTTTTGGGGCCAAAGCCATAAATGGTGAACAAGATTGAAAGATACAGTTCAAATAAAACATTTTGTGATTATATGTCATGTCTGAGCTATATAAATACTTTTAATAAGATTCATATTTAAAAGTGATGGCAGTTTGACTGTATGATAAGTTTTTGCATTGTAATGATTTCCATGACCATGCGACAGTTTTCCAAGATATCATTAACTCTTATTCAAACCATATACTTACATGCACTTTGTCTTGGACTTTGATTCAAAGAGGGACTGGCTGCAAGGACCCCCTTTTTGGACTAATGTCCTGTTTATGCTGCCCCTTTTCTGATTGATATCCCATCCCGCCAGTGTTTTGTTGTCAAGATCAATCATAGTTTTTGGCTTGTAGCTGGCAAGTGATATATTAGATCATGCGTTCGATTGTGCTGATAAAAGTATACTCTGCCTCTGGTGAGCGATGGCTTTCTGGAAAAATCATGAAGAAGCATTAGAAATGGGCCAGATAAAATAATAGTAAGAATTGGTGATTTTTGATGGTTTTGTCATTTCATGAGTTTGGGAGAAAATCACAGGGTACATAATGAAATGATTAATGAATCTGTTTGGTCGACTGGTTTATATTGCATGTGAGCTTGCATGTAATGTCCTAGCATTACATGCATTAGCAATTTTAAGCAGATCACACTGATGGAATATGTATGTCACTCTGAGTGTTTTTGTGTTTTTTTATTGTCTGCTTGCTTGCTTGTTGTTTTTCAGTGGAGCAGGTTCCCGTGGAGTCCTTCACCATTCCACTCTCGCAGGCCGAGGTCCTACAGGAAGGAAGTGATGTCACTTTGGTTGCCTGGGGGACACAGGTTGGTGAACAGTACATCATTGACAGACTCTCTGTTTCCATGGCCAAAAGAACAAAGGATCCATATCTCATCTCCACAAAATGCTGTTTAAAGGCACAGAGTCAAGCAGAGGATTATCAGGCTCGTGACACAGTCTGTCACAGGTCCCTCTTACCCAGCAGGGTTTCCCAGCCGGCAGTCTGTGACTGTATTTTGCCAGACATCTCCAAAACATCAAGACGGCACTTGGCGGTCCATGTGTTAACAGTGCATGTCTGCTGCACACTTTCCATTGTTGCTGGTCTTTTTATCTGACTTTATTTTCTGCAGCTTGGTATCAAGGTGCCTGTAACTCACCAGGAGTCATCCCTGACTTTGATTGTACCGAGCCACTTAAACAGGCTTATCCAGGCCACAATGTACCTGCAACAGCAGGGGGGAAGGGGTTGGAGGGCATTGAAGGAAAACGTCTCATCAAAGCCAGTATTATTGTTGAAGGGCTGAGAAGAAAGAATGAATATTACCTAAAGTAGTGGAAACCATGGCTCTTCTTTATGAAACCTTATTATTATTATTTGAAACCTCATTATGTCTGTCAGGCCTGCACAGATGAGAGTAAAAAAAAGCAACTTGCACAATCTGGAGTTAAAGGAGTAGTGCAAGTCTGAGAAACATTTCCAGTGGTCCAAACACATGTTTTTGCCCCTACTCTTTATAGTTCCTCTCTGATGAAACACAAATACTCGGAAAAATGCTCTTCATCTGTTCGAAGAATTTTGATAGCAGCATCATTCCATTATGAATGATTACAATTATTTAGTTTGTTAGACTGGTGCCAGAAGCTGTATCTTCCAAAATGTTTTGACTGCTGACAGCTTGTTCAGTTGTTTATTCAGATTTATCAGCAGTTCTTTCTTGGAAGGAACCAACAATGGCTGCCAATAACACGGACTCAGTGAACCCAAGTACTTTAGTAGTCAAATGATGAATAAATGAGGCTGACCTGTACTTCATGTTGTGTGGCAAAGATTTCCTTTTTTTTTCAGCTTCAGTGTTTATGAGGCATAGAGCTATGAAAAAATAAAATAAATACAAATGTTTACATTTATTTAAATATAATCATTAATGGTATGTTTTGTATGTAATGTATTTTATGAGGCCATATTATTAGACTATTATTAGATTGTTGGACATCATTTTGTTTCCGGAGCATAACGGGAAAACCATTGAATATTTTTCTACCAAATCTGTTACAATTTGACAGTTATGTCGTGGAGTGGTGCCTTTTGCTATTCTGTCTCTCCTCTGTTGTATACTCGAAGCAGTTTCATAACACAAAAATGCTAAACCTATTTATGACAACGTGGTTTAACTTAATAACACATGTAAGAGAGATTATGTCCATCATGAAATCCTAGCCACAATGTAAACTGCAATAAAGGCACTCTTCTTTTCTTCTAGATCCATGTGATGAGGGAGGTGGCAAACATGGCTCAAGAGAAACTAGGAGTATCCTGCGAGGTCATCGATCTGCAGACCATCCTGCCCTGGGACACTGAAACAGTTTGCAAGGTGAGAACAGGCACATACAGTATCACAAACACTGCAGTCTGAGCAAAAAAAAAAAAACCCAGACAATTTAGAAAGCATCAAGTAGTTCATACATAAATCGCGTGGCTGTCTTCGCATTTCCAAGTGACTACACTATAGATAATTTGGCATAAATACTTATGCCATTGAATAGCTGCTGGTCAATGCAATTGTCTTCATTCTCATTTTGTTTACATGTGTTTATTGTGGTGCAGAAGCAATGTTACTCTGGATAGTGTGGTTGACTTTGGTGCTTGATAAACAAGATTCCTTCCACATCTGGTAACACTGGACTACTAGTTTATGTTGTTTCAGCCTTACTCAGGCAATGGCACTAACCAAAACAAAATATTTTATTTGGGAAGGCTTTGAAAATGAGCTCGCTTTCCAGTGGGAATTCCATCTTTATTTATTTTGTAATGGGGGAAAAGGGAATAACGCAAGACAGTTAGAGAAGCAGCATAGAAAGAATCTTTCCTGGTCAGCAGAGTCGTCACATCTGCATCACATTGGCACTGAGTGCCAGTAGACTAAACTACCAGGATACCAGCTGGAGAAAGTCTGATGTTTTGTAAAGCTCTTTGGAAATGAAAACCAAGGTGTGTTTTAAGACAGACCTCAAGTAGCTTCACAGTGGGAGATGAACCACGTTTATACATCTTCCCTCATGGAACATTGCTTTTTTAATGGCCCTTGAATATGTCACATGCTGTCACTTTGTGTCAACACAGTGGCTTTTTGCAGACATCCTTCAGCTGAATCAACAGATCCATTTTAATTATGCATATTTATTGTCCAACTTTCATACTCCTCTGGTAAGGCACGAGTTTGTCATAGAACAGTATGCTATTCTGCTGCCAAGCAAATCTTATAACCAACAGTTGAGGCACAGGATGAAATTGTGGTAGGAGGATAGTAATTTAATAGGGAGTCAATTGGAACTGATGGCAGAGACTGCAGTGTAGTACTGGCACTGAAGGGGCTGAAACTTGAAGTGAGCAATTGTTTGTTCAAACAGGGGGACTTCTCAAATAAATGTGGTGCTTTTCTCCTTTGAAAACTGCCACATTAAAATAACTGCCATGAAATTGAACAGAGTTTTTATGTGCTGCTTAGTGGGCCGAATGCCAGGCCTGCCACCTCAGGCTTGTCAACATCATCTCTCCTTGTCATTTCCTCCAACCAAATGCCCCTGTGAACGTCTGTCGGCTCCAAACCCATAAACCAATTTCCCCACAACTCTCAACACAGACATACACACACACACACCAACACACACAGATTCTGTTCCCTCTATCATAGCAGTTAAATCACTGTTGCATTATACTGATACATTGGTATCCCTAGAGTGTTTTATTTTCCTCTTCTCTCCATTGAGACCTTTTTCCCTGCCATGTTCTGCTGGCTGAGCACAGAGATAGCCTTTAATCAAGCTATTATCATCTCTCAGTGAAGGAACCAAATTATTCACAGGCTAAATTATGATTATTATCACCCAGACTAATGCATAGGCATACACATTAAGGGATATTTCCTTTATCTTTTAATTAATCTGAAGTGCATAGGCAAATTTCCAGATGTGCATTAGTCATAATGAAAACAAATTGCAATGCTTTTAAGCTTATGTAAGACTTCCACTTAGTTTTAAAACAAATCAAAGCACATAAATGTGTAGAATGGTGAGAAACGCAGCCCTCGGTGCCCTCGGTAACCCTTCACAGTGGTGCCCTAACTACTGGGTGCTGCACAGCTGCTCTGGGCAGGCATGACATCAACGCGGCTCTGTGGCTGCAGCTCTTCTTCTCCTCACAAACTAAGATTCTCAACACACAAGACACCTCCCTGTGCAGGGTAAAATGTCTATATCCTGCCCATTTTTATGCACAAGCCATTAGTTACCTGTACATTTTATTATTTCTTCTTAGCCATGTAGTACTTAAACAAGTTTTTTTGTCTGCCTTCTTATATTCCGACTCTCACCAGAAAAGAATGGCAAAAACATTGGTTAGATTTTCCTCCTTCCTTCCTACTGCGGTTTGTATTGGTTGTTTGGGTATGGTGCATGGCGTAAAATCAATCAATCAATCAATGATACTTTATGGCTGAAATGCTTCTTGACCTGGTAAATAAATGGTTAAGACCCGGTACAGCAAAAGGCATTATCTTGAGGTAAATAGATTTTAGGGACCAGCACTGTTCTTAGATAGGGTGTAGCAACTTCAACATTTTAATTCAAAAGATTGTGCACCTGGTGTCCATCTTTTCCGGCATGCACACATCTCTCTAAAGCTGGCCTTTTGCACTGCTTATTAACTCGCAGTCAGATGCGGTGAGTGTGCAGACGGTAAGATAGGCCACAGACACACATCCGTCTGCTGGCAGCCAATTAAAATTTTTCATGTCCTATGAGTCATATTTACTTTGCGTATCTTTCAGTCAAGCGTGCATGTACACGTGTATTTGTTAAATGACAAGCTGATTTATATTTTTCTTTCCATGTTTTTGAGCATGCATATGAAATATTCATTCATTCATTCATTCATTCATTCA
>JAPQRN010000009.1:22375490-22399375 GCA_037367275.1 Coranthus polyacanthus
AGCTGATTTATATTTTTCTTTCCATGTTTTTGAGCATGCATATGAAATATTCATTCATTCATTCATTCATTCATTCAACCCTTATTTTGACTCAGAATATACTGAATGCCTCATTTTCAATCTAGCTGAGTAAGTGATACAAACAGTGGTGATCAAAGTAATAAAAGGCAATTCAGTTAAACAATAACATTTTAAAAAGAATTGCAGCAGTTAAAATTTAAAGCAAATGAATCAACTAAAACAAGGAAAGCTTGAGGTAAAATATGATGGAATTAAAATTTTTAATGACCTATGGATGGGGAAAAAACATGAAAGGAGTTTAAAACTTTCTGTAAATTATTCCAAGCTGCAGGTGCAAAGTAACTAAAACTTGATTTTCCAATCTCTGTAAAAACATCACACACCTGCAGCATAATCATAATTGGAGCGTGTACGATGTGGGCCCACATAAAAAAACAGAAGTGAAGTAATATAAGGAGGAAAAAAAACAACCAAATAAATGGCAAATGAGGTGTTGTTCAGCCTGAGTGATCATTAAGACAACACATGGAGGAACATGCCATCTTTCTGAGGGATCCAATCTGGCAGCCACTAGCTATACTTGGATTTAAATATATTCAACTCTCTTGTTGACAAAGGAATCATGGGTAGAAATTATTTTAAATGTACAGAAAAAGTGAGAGTATTTTATTTTGTTCCACTGTCTTGGGTCGTCCACTAAATATAATAGTCGTTCTTTAAGGGATAAACAAAATGGCTGGTTTACTTCTGCCAGACCCATTCAGATGATATGCTATGGAAAGTCTCCCTGTTGTGCTTGGTCTAAGTATGTGTGGTGATTTAGTTGTGTAAAGATGCTAATGTTAGAAGTGCACACTGCATAAGAGCTGTTGGATGCCTCACTGTGAGAGCTTCTTCCATCCCTGTAGTTTAACTGCTTTTATTATTGTTGAGATTGTCGCTCAGCCAACATATCTGTCTGTTCTTACATGAATCCACATGTGTTTGTCTTGGCTTTTAATTGACCAGTCAGTAGTATAAAAAAAAAAAAAAAAAAATCTCTGGTCCCATTATTATATTAGTCCATCGTTGGTGATTCAGCCCCATTCTCAGGTTTTCCAGTCTCTAGATCCGGCCAGCAAGAATTAGGATGGGGCCAGGGCTAGTCCAAAACATGGTCATTGCTTCTTTAACCATGATTGGAGACGGCAACTCCACATACCACATACAGGTCCTGTTGGGCAGCAGCTTGTGCACACTGAGGACCTCCTGGACCTCACAATGGAGCTCTGTTTTTCCTTCACTACTCCTCATTGAGGTTCTCTTCTATTATAGTGGTCTATCCACCATTACATTACCACATTAATGGCCTTTCAAGCAGCCTAAGACAAACTTGGTGCATCAGTTGCCTAGTGTGGCCTAAACAAATTTGCGTCACTTAGGCTGTGTTCAGACTATCAGATCTTTTGAGAAAGAACGTTCACACTGTTATTTGCATGTGATCAAATTGAATTTGTCTGTTCAGACATCAACGATATATCAGTGTAGGTTGTTGTGGTAATGACGTAAACTTCATGAACTACATAGCTGCACTGGTGATGTGGCTTCATGGCTTTGCATTACTTCCAGTTTTGCCTCTACATAAACCTCCCTTCAAAGTGTCAGCATCTGTGCACAAACTGTTTTTCTCCATGTTGTCATCCATAGCACTCCGCTAGTAACAGCATGGATTCCACTCAGCGCATCCATTACTCTGGATTCAATGTCGTCATCGCGTGTTGCATTGCAAGTGATGCAAAAGACACCTTGAAATCCAGTGTCCAGACTGCGATGCATCTGTAGAAATCTGATTGGAATCACATTTCAAACCACTTCCAAATATGGTTTGGACTCGATTAGCAAAAATCAGATTTCCTTTTTTTGCCCTCCAGTCAATGTGGATACAATTGGATATGCCAAAAAGCAGATTTGGTCTGGCAATCTTAACAAGGCCTTAGGATAGCTCCACGGAACGACTCAAGTTCGTGGTGCGCTTGATGCGCTTCAAAAAAGTCACATCACATTATGCATGTTCTTTTGTACCAGAGGTTTATGGAGGAGTTGAAGTGCATTTCCCTTTACCCCTTCTGATAATCTTTTACAGTGCTGAAAGCCAGCTATAAACACAATGGCTGTGCCTTTTTTTTTCTTTCTTTTTTTTAACCAACCTTTAGGCAGAGTTTAGAGGTGTTCATTTCTTCCTTCTTGTTCTGATTGATACACCAGTTACTCTTATACTAAAAGGTAACTGCAGTAGGCCAACAGGCTGTCAGTGTAAGGAGTGGTAATGTCTCCTGCGAAAGCTATTTTCATATCCTGTGTTGTGTTGGTATCTCTTAGTTACTTGCTGAACACAAAGCTTAGTTTGTCATTTTTTATCTCCTTTGCCTTTCGAGCTCTCTCAGTAATCTTGGACTCCCACATTTTTTTTTCTTTTCAACCTCAGGGAGTAAGGTAGTCAGGACATGTCCTCTTAGCAGGTCTGTGCTAGCCTATGAGTTTACAAGTCCTATCTACTGCTATGTAAGACTTAAAGCAATATTTCATTTGAGATGTGTCCTTTTTAGAATGAAACATTCCTCTCCTACAGACATGAAAGGTGATCTGCAGTCTGATAAAATGTATGTCACAGTGACATTAAATGACATCAACTTGTCATAGCGGAGGGAAATGAGTGATTTCTATAAGTTCAAACAAATCACTCCTCCAACATGACCCACTTGCAGCATTCAACTCTCAGCCAGTGTACAGGCAGTCAGAAAAACCCACCATCTCAAATGGTTATTTTTTTGTTAAATAATTTAAGTTCTCGTGTTGCAATCATTAAATAATTTCATTTGTTTTCAGTTGTACAGCACGGGTTACAAGTGAAAGTGTCCCCTAAGGGGTGGGCAGGGCAGAAGCGAACAGGTCCATGTTAGGAATACTGTGGCTGCATGACTTCAAGCGAGTATCCTTACACCACAGCACAGTAATGAACAACCCTGCAAACACACAGAAGCTTCATATTATTTCAACTGTATTCCTAATCAATAACCAATACATACAGTATAGCTTTCTGACCAGAAAAAAAGTTAGCAAGCCTCATCTTCTAATTTTTGTGAATTTTTTTTTTTGTGATTTTTTTTTTTAAAAAGTAATTTTGTATCTTAGCAGAAAATGTGTTAATATAGTTTAAATATTATAATATCTTTAAGTTGATAAACCAACTATTATTATTTGTTCTGTTTCTGCTTCTGTCTGGGTTTGAGATGGCCCGGTGGTCCTTAGAGTGCCGGGTAACCCTTTTCTCCTTGATACCTTGTCTTAAATGTGTGTAAACTTTCTCCTTCAATAGATGTGTCTCTTGGCCCGCTCCAGCTGAAATCTCTGTGACTCTAGCACTGCTTGGATCTTAGCCCTTACAGTGATGCAACCTATTTGGCTGAACCTGTTCAGCCCTTAAAACACATGCAGAGGGAGTCAATTGAGGACATGAAGTGCACAGATATGTCAATTCTTACAGTATACAAATCGATTTATGTGATTTTAATTAATGCCTTGTAGAGGAAGAAGAAATGTGTGGGGGGTGTTAAAAGAGGAATGTGTAGCAGCATCTGTTCTGTGGCTGTGATTCTTGGAAATGATACAGGTTGCAATGTCTGCATTTTCTGGGTTCTCTGAAGTCTGTTGACTCATTGTACAGATAAGACCTCCTTATCAAGGCTCTGCTTACCCTTCACTCTCTCTTAATGGTTTCAAGCTGTAATGTGTGTCCGAGTCAAAGCCAGGAGGTAAATAAAGTATATGGAAGCCGCCAGGAGTCGGATAGAACACAGTATGCTTAGATGTATTTGTTTGTCATGCATTGAGGTGGAAAAAAAGACATGAGCGACCAGTGTTTTTGCTCCTTTTCAAGTTTCCTTGATGCTGTGGTTATTTTTAATACTGCATACCATACCACAATTATATGGGGTGAATAGTCTGCAATTTAACATAGTTTATGAAAAGAATCTTATGTAAAAACAGTGTACCATGAACTGATGGGAAATAATCCAAAAATGTGATAACAGGGTTCTTTTAGTTTTTATGCTGTACAAAACATGGCAGCCCAATGGAACAAGCCATTTGATAACGAATAAGAACTTGTTGTTCTCAAGAAGAACAGAAGTAAAGCTAAACAAATCATATTAATGCACACATTTATGCCCCCACTGTCTTCATCCTCTTCTAAAATGTTATTTTGGAAAATTTGATCTAAAAATGTTCCAGTATTAGAATTAAATGAGCTTTCGATTTGATGATCGGTTTTCTTATGGCAAGAATCGGTCAGGGGTTTTCCATTTGTCCAATTTTGACATAAGAGTATTCTGCCACATCTGGCAGTAGCATTTTTAATAACTCTATAATAAACATCAAGCAGTCTGTTCAGTTCACCAGAGACTCTGAGCTCAGCTGTGGAGAAATGATGATGATGGTGATGTCAGCTTATTAACGATTCCACAACGTGAAGTATTTGCTCTTTGTCAGGTGGTCAGTGGAAAAAATCCATTGATTTTAAATTTTGATTGTTGAGATGCCAGAGAAAAGTGATAAATGTATATTTTACAAGGACTGAACTTTTTCCCAATCCTACCACTTAAGATGTCTGCTTTGACATCTACCACTCATATTGGCCTCATTATCCAAGTGTTTCGGCTTAACTCATGTTGAGTTCAGGTTTCTGAACAGCCACATGGAAATTAGTTGAAGCATGTCTGCTGGCAAACACGGTTTCAGCGCACACTTACTTGATCCTAATTTCAACTTGATCTCTGTTGCATGTGAACATACATTCAACCGGAGCATGGAAAGGCATGTTTTATATAAGCTGTCACACTGCTGATGATGCTGAAACCCGACCTTGAAGTACTGACTGTACTTCACCAGCGGAGATGCGTATCTCTTGCTTAAATGAGATATGGAAACATCTTACTTCAAACACGTTTCAAAGTCCGTAACATCACAAATTTAAAAAAAAAAAATCATTTAAATGGGCTTATTTCAGCAGCAGCCAGTGTTTCCTATGAGCTTTATGTTTTCACTAAAGCCATTACAAAAATCTTTAATTAATGGCCCATTTTTTTGCTTCATCTCCCAATTTGAAAAATGAGTTTTGAGCTTGTCATCATGATAATAATGCAGAACCACAAATCATGGCTCCCACCACATGTTCAGCAGATGACGTCCCTGGACCTCCTGCTTCTGGTATGTTTCAAATTGGTGTGATTAACCAGAAGGGCGTCTTTCCAAAGTATTACTTTATTTTATTTAGGCTTAATGTTTTTATTTCTTACAATAAATAAGATCCATAAAATGATAATTCCCACTAAGAATCAGCAAATACAGATGCTAAAGCATTAAAGTTATACAAACAGAATAAATCATTGATGAAACATTATTCTATACAAAGTTTATGAAGATTATGCAATATTAGTTGCATACGTTTTCTATTGCTGTCAAAGTAAAACACACGTTTATGTTTCTTGAATTCCTGTAGAAATAGACAGGCTATCAATATTCATGTGCCTCTGTAACAGTAGGGCTATTCTCGACTCATAATTTTGTTGTACCAGATTTGGCTGTTCAGCACAAAGATTGAACTATTCGTTTCATCTAGACTATCTGGCAATCAGAAAATCCATTGGCATGAGTTTCGACTGCATTATCATAGTCGGATGCACCAGAGCCATGGGAAGGTATTTTTGAGAATTTAAATAAACTACAAACCGCTCAGAGAGCGCAAAGCTCTGCTAAATTCCCCACAACAACATACCATCTCCAGCAATCTCATTGTTTTCATGGAGATAATAATTTTCAACTATGTAAATTTATGCAATATCTTTCAAGATTTTATTTATTCAAGATTTGTATTCATGCAAATTTACTTACAATTTTTATTCATATTCTGGAAGACAACGGTCCAAAGACATCTCAGTTAAAATTTAAAAGAGCGTGTTCAGAATCTTGAGATATAGTGATTATTTTAAGAAAATCAGCTACTGTGACCTTGACTGTCGACCTTTTCACTTTACTGACACCTCTTACTGCTTAAAACCCAGAATTAGAAGGATTGTGAGGCCCCTTTTTCACAGCCTGTGCTAACCCTGGTAGAAATCTATTCATCATTGCCCTTATTTATGGCTTAATTCCTCATGATAACCTTGTGCATTTGTGTAGGATTAAGATCTGTTTTTGTGCTCTTATTATACATAATGTACACTGACAAAAAAGGACTCCTCCACTCAAAGAATCACAGCCACCAGATGATTTGACCCCTTTTCCATGAAGAAATTTCATAAGATGTTACTGTTACATCTGTTACATTTGTATTTGAAATATAACTATAGTATCTTCACCATTTGTCCTTGTTTTGTGTATTTTTAGAGTTTTTAGTTTAGAAATGAAAGGGTAGTGTCATTCATACAGAACATTTTTAGGCCGTAGAATATTGCAAAGAAAAGATGTGAACCTTTCTTTTTATTTTACCAGTAAACACATACCAGATTCTGATGTTTAGAGCAACAATTGTAAAACCTTTTAACTGGCTGTCCATTCAGACAGGGGTACTCTATCACGCGGTTAAAGGTCGAAATGAAATATTATACTAAGCCTAGATATTTTTACGATTTATGTCTGGACCCTGTGTAATGTTATGTCTGTTTCTGGGTGATACCTGAGTAGATTTGACATCCAGCAGCACAATGGTGAGCTGGCTCTGTCTTTATCTGAGTCTGTGGTCTTGGCCGTGGATGGCGCAGGCTAGTGATTAGCACATAGATGGACCGGACTTGTGCCTGTGTTTCCCTTTTAGTTGCAGCCAGTTTCTGCTCACTAGCCCACCACAACACTCCTAATATCTTTGGCCCGCTGTCACACACACGCTGGAAACAATCAAAGTAGAAGAAAATGGCACAGGAAGAAAGTGGCCAGAGGTTTGGGCCCCACTCTGTACATTCTTATTATTATAACCCACGTCTGTAATTACAATGTTAACACTGAGCTCTGTGGACCGAACCAGCAGGACTTTGTGGAGAGGAGGAAAGAAAACACGTGGGGCAAGAGACAGCCGGTTTGATGGAGAGGGGGTTTGATGGAGAGGGGGTTGGGGGATTTCTCTGTGCCGTTTGGCCAATGTGTGTTTGTCATAACTCTGTCATGTGTCGTGCTGCTGCAGTGTTTTGGTGGTTATGTCAGTGGAAAATTACTCATGGTTGTTTTTCGGTGGTAGACCCTGCTCCTTTATGTCTTCTGGTGTTTCTGGTGAGAAGTATGGTGTAATGCTTAACCAGTGCCTCACTTGACAGCGTTTGGATAATTTATCTTAATTAGATGTCTACATTACAGAAATTTTCAAGGTATAGTAATCTCCCCTCTGTGGTTCCTCCAAATCTCCCCACCCCCCACTTGTGTCTGTCTCTCACTGACTTCTTTTCCATTCTTCTTCCTGGCAGTAACTAGCGCTCACATTCCGCTGCTAGGCACTGGAGATTTCTCAGATTCTTCCCAGTGTCACTCACTGGAGAAATGTGGCTTTAAATCGTCTGAAGCCACACAGACGCATTGAAAAATCATACAGGCTCATAGTAATGATAGACACTCAGACTGAAGATGCATTGTAAATAGTGTAGCTGCTGTGTTGTTTTTGGACAAGACAGGCTAGCCAGTATCTACTGCGGGCCGCTCACCTTAGTCGGTTTCCCAAACTGATCAGACAGATGAGATCAATTACCACGCGGCTGAAAATGGGCAGAAAAACTGAAAATGACGCTGAGAAATGGTCAATTTATCATGCAGTGATTGTTGGCTAAACACATTTTTGGTAGCAGATGATAGTGGTGTGTGTGGTAATGACATTTTTCTGTTATAAAACAAACCCTCTAAAAAGCAAAAGGCACTTTAGATTGGACTGGCTTTCACGTCTTTGGGCCAGGTCGTCGGTTTTCCACTGCAGAGGACGGGTTTAGTTAAAAAGCTTTGGCCAGAGGTGTGGGCAGATTGAGATCATCGAGGTCAGCCTGCAGGCCGATAGCAAGACTGGAGTGGAAAAGGCGGAATGTCTGAAGTCACAAGGACAGAGGGACTTCCAAAAGGTCCTCTAAGATACAACACAATACCAGATTTTCTGTTGCCAGGGGATTCATCAGATCCTTTATAAGTTACTTATAAATCATGAAGTTACATAAATTGAAACTGAACCAAGAGGTGATAAAACATTGTCATTAGTTTTAAACCAGACTTTTTATGTTTTTTTCTTCTCATAACAATTGTTAAGAAGAAGAAAAAACACATTTACTCATGTGCTATGCAAGATTTTCCTTCCACATATGATTACAAATGAGTAACAATTGTTTAAGCTGCTAAATAATCAAATGTGTTTACACTTGTTATTTATATTTAATGTTCGTTAGCTGTGATTAGAGATTTTCTGGATGCACTTTATGATGTTCATCTAATTTGGTCCACACTCTGGTCAGCTTTCATGTCTTTATACTACAGTTGCTTAGAGTTTCTTAAATTGCATTTGTTTATTTTTATTCATTTCCATCACAGATTCCACCACTGATTAATCAAAACCCAGCCTTCTTTTACTTATTCAAACAAAACTTTGTTTATGACAGTGAAGAAAAGGTCTTGGTGAAAATTGTATTTTTTCCCAGGAAAGATTTATCCAACCTTGAGTGTGAAAACTGTGAATCATTGCTTTGATATTTAGCTGCAGTTTATCATCATTTTGCTTGAAGCTTGCATGTCCCTTTACAGCATTGCATAATACTGCTTAAAGGATAGGTTCACGGTTCTCAAGTCTTAAAACAGTAGTCAGATGTCCCGTAATGATTCTAACAGGGTTTGTTTTCTGTAAACATACCTCCTTTTCCTACGGGCCAATAAAAGATCCCTTCATCATGTGTTTTAAATGTTTTCTGGAGATAATGAGCCTTTAGCATACTTTGTCAGTCAAAATAAGAAGATATCTCTCAGACTCAGAGTAGAGTGTTCTCCTGTGGACCTTCAAATACTTACCAAACGAGGGAATTTGCAACCAAAAAACTGTAACTTTGGAAGAAATCCACCTGATTTGTCTAACAGATGCCTGCCAGATATTAGATATAAATAATCTTTGTAATTTATTTTTGCACAGAATTAGATCCTTTAACACTTACACTGGAAGTGCATTCAGTAGGGATTTTTATGAGCAGGAGGAAGGATTACAGCAAGCAAAACATGTTTCACTAGTCACATGGGAATCTGACTAGTGTTTAAAGACGGACTGAAATTGTGAACCTATCCTTTAAATATGATCTCCACTTACAATTTTGTAAAATGAAATGCTATGACTTAGGGAGGGGCAGATCAAGCAAAACTGCGATTCGATATTCCCTGGGAACTATTTGACCATTATTCAAAGAACAACCCAGATGCCAGTAAAAACAAGGGATAATATATTTTTAAGACGGGATGTGTCCAAAAATACCAGTAAATGTGAATTGCTGTGATTGACAATAGAGCAGGTTACTCAAAGCTTGTAAAAGGGGAGAATTTTTTTTGTTGTTGTTGCTTGCATGCACTGTATATTTCCCAATATCTTTTATATAGGAGTTCAAATGTCGTAAAATTTAAGCAGTTATGATAGGAAATTTCATGATGAGTAGTACACCTGTTGTTACAGAAGATTCATTCCACCAAGGTGAGTTCTCCTGAACTCTTCTTGACTTTTCCTCCAGGCTTCATTGAACAAAGGCACTTCGATTTTTCAGGAATTCAGTTAAATGCTAGGCATTTTTTTTCCTGAGAAATGACTGTGTCTGCGAAGAGCTATAATGGTGACAAATACAGCACTGCTGCTAAATGACTTTTACAAAACAGACATTTTTAAGTTTCACACTTTATTGCCTATTGCAATATGAATTATGTCAGACTGTGTTTTGCAGTTTCCACACCCTCTAGTGTGTTAGTAGTCTGTGTCCTTAGTCCATTTGCTCCAACTGCTATATAATTAATTTCACTTTATACAGTCTATCCTACTGAGTAAAATACTCCTTACAAAAAATGAGCTAGATGTTATATCCACAGAAACCTCCTCTTTGTTATGTTCTACACTACTTTATAGGGCCTTTAAATCATTGATTGATTTTTACTGCCTTTCTGTCTGCTCATACATGTGGCAGCCTGCAGGATGCTCACAAAGAACTGTCATCAAGTAGAAGTGTGCACAGTTGTAGTCGTGAGTCTGTGCGTACACACAGACTCGGTGTTACAGTGTGGCTTTAGGGCAGAAAGGTAGAGAGTGTGTATGTCTGTGTGTCAGGGAGTAATTGAGTTGAATTGGTTTTAATGGGTCTTTATGGGATGTTTGGAGTTATTTCTGTCTGAGGTCTCCTCTGGCGTCCTGGCTCCTCTACTGGATGGCTTGGCCCTCCGCCCAGCGCTGAGGCTGTTCTACACTTTCTCTTGTGCTCTTTCATTTTTGCACTCTCTTACCCTCTCGCTCTGGTTCTCACTTTCCCTCTTGTCTGTCATGAGATGAAGTGATGGTATGGCACCAAAGAGTAAGTGAGTGTTTTTTTGTTTCCTCCCACCCTGCCTCCCATTCAGCACTGTGATTTAGCGGGGCCTCCGGTTCCCCGAGCACTCACCCCTCTCCGCTAATCTCAGTGTGCCACTTTAAAGGCCTAAGCAAGTAGTCAAGCTTCGTCCCGACTCTCATTTGTCATAGAGATCACATGGTAGTGCATGAGTAAGGACCCTGTGGTGGCCATGCAATTACAGGGTCGGCGAAAGGGAGCAAAGCCAGCGGATCTAGCGGCAAGGACGACTCCTCGGTGGCGGCACAGGACTAAACTTTCTCTTCCTGTCACATTTTGATGGACAGCCTGAGGGAAAAGGAGGTATACTATATTGGAAGAGAGTCACTTACAGTCTCCAGTGTGTGTGTGCATACAGTATGTGCACAGCCGAATTTGTTTTTGTCATCACCACTATTTTAAAATTACACTTGACCAATTTAGTGGCATAAAAATACAGATTCAACAAATAAGTGTTGGCAAGTGGTTCTGGAAAGACTCGTGTGACTTGTGTTTTGAAGACTTTGAAAACTCATTCAAAAGCACATTATGTGATTCTGCACCAGTAAAACCACAGCCCACTTTAGCTCCAAGTATGGACTGTTTTTATTCACTTTTCAGCACAAAAGTCTGTACACTGTCCTTTAAAAATGAGTTAGTGCTCTGTGTATACTGTGTAAATATGCCACTGTTTTCCTAGATCTCTTTTCGTGCTGTTCCTTCTTTTACAAAGGTAACACTTAATGCAAATACCATGACAGCATCAGTAGCATGAGATGGTCTTGAGAAAGTAACTTGCTGTCGGAAGGCATAAATCAATTCTGAATAAGCAGCACATGCAAAACTCTGTGTCTGCACGTGTGAGTGTACTTGCACACACAATATACACATGTGCAGGGCTAACTATATGCTGCTGTGCGGTATGTGCACACGAGGCTTTGCGGGGACCCCCATCTGTCTTTTTGTGTGAGTATATATGCCATGGGAGAGTGACAGCCCTGACCTTAGCCTCTGAGGCTATGCCAGGTCATTGGCTGCCAGCCTGTGAGTCAGAGGCCGCAGAGTGGGGCGCACTTGGCCTGAGCATAAGCTTCATAATAGCAGACTTGGGTAAATGGATGATGGGAGGAGCGAAGATTTTTTTATTCTATTTTACCTTTTTTTTTTTTATATTTAATGTGTGATTGTTGTCTACGTTACTATGCAACCTCCATGATTGCCCCCGGGGTTAAATAAAGTTTTATTCTGATTCTGAAAAACGGATGAGAAAGGTGAGATGGACCACTGCAGAGAGCAATGATGAAGCAGGAAGGCAGGAGTCCCTTTTGGAGGATGAGACAGGGCAAAGTAGTAAGGATGGAGCATATGCAGCAGCTCCATTCTGCTCATTAGGTTTGGGTGTGTATGGGAATGGCTGTAAACATGACATTTCCCCTGTAGCCAGCAGAACGACTCTGGCATCTAATGACAGCCCTGCAGCACAATGAGTAGTAAAGCTGCAGCCACCAGAGCTGTCGCCCAGCCCAGCTACTGCTACCCGCCACCAACCAGGAGCCCTCATTCCTTTTCAAAGCCAGGGCAGGGAGCAGGATTTATTGAACTAGTTTCTAACAGAAGTGAGATGCAGGCTTTTATGTTTTTCATATGTAGGTAATATAAGTCAAAACAGTTTGTTTTATTGAAGTTTATGTACCCAGCCATACACAGGCAAAATGTCCACATCGTTTCCAGTGGGCATCTTTGTTTTGTCATGTAATTATTGTCTGGAGAAAACTAAGTGGGAAATGATAAGTTTACTAATTCATAGCCTGACTTCCTTGTAGATTGTTGGTTTTTCTCCCAAGCTAGACATTGTTAGAAAACATTTAAAATTGATGCTTGACTCAGTCTTGGAATATTGAGCAGTACAGCAGATACATCAAAAAGCACATCATTATCTTAGCGCTATTGTTTTACAGTTTTTTGTTTATTTTTGCTTCTTTTTTTTTTTTTTTGAAGGACTTCATCTCTCCGCAAACCAGATCTTTTCCAAACTGAATCTAAATTTAAGACTTGTTTACCTTCAAATTCATATAAAGTCTTCCTTGACTTCACTGATGACACTCTTTCTTTCATAGATATTTTTCTCTACTGTCATCTGTCAAAATTGTATGCATAAACCTTTGTTTTTCTTTGCTCTATCTGGGAAGAAGATGCTCCTTTATTCACACGACACAAGCCACTCGGTAATAAACTCATCAGGCACAAGTCCAAGGTATAAAACCATAACAAGGACATCCTCTGCCAACATGTCGTCTCGAAGCTTTATTAAAAGATTCATTGCGTGTTTAACTGCCTTGTCCTCACACAAGGCATATAATTTCCCTCTTGGACTCATGTAACTGATCATCTTCATACAGTGTTCATCGCACTTCCTGTGGCTCCACCGCTGTCTTGAATGTAACAGCTTTGCCCCCTTCCAGAGTCCCAGTTTTACCAACATGAAAGGGGGCTGTCATGGGCAAATAAGAGGACTGGGTGACTTTTGAGAAAAGGGTCAAACCACAGAGACTGGATCGTTCTGTCTCCTGGAAACACATCCAGGAACCGGAAGCAACTGCATTAAAGGCTACAGCCACAATTGCTATGTAGAAGTCAGGGTGCTGTCACAGTCTCCTGTCAGGGATGTAAAAATGTCTGAGAGTGTATGTGCATTGAAACGGCTGTGAGGTGACTTAAATGAGTTGGACAGTGCAGGTTTAGGGCCAGCCATGAACAAGTAGCAGTCTGACAACAAGACAAACTTCATAGATATGAAATTGAAACTTGATTTTTCTTTTCTGTGATGTGAATTTTATCTTGATACACAAGATAATGTGTATCTGTTCTGCAATGCCTGTTTAGCATGAGTAGGTTTAGGTAGTAGAGGTCGACTGATAATGGATTTCTAAAGGCTTTCATTTAATTTCATTTCAATAAAGATATTTCATTTCATATAGGAACGATAGTTTGGAGTTGGAAAAAGCTGATAGCTGATTAATCGGCCTTTACTAACCTATACTTTGGTCAGTAAGTAACTGAATGTTTGGCTTTGTCTAACATTATGTGTAATGTCATGGGTGTATGTTTACCAATATCAATTGATCGATTTATCATGTATTGTATCAGTATTGCATCAGTAGGCTATAGCAGTACAGCTGACCAATTTTCATTGGTATCACGATGTGACCATGTGCATTAAACACCTTGCAAAACACTTCTTTAAATGCAGTGGATAAGGAGAATCCTTAAGTTTGAGTTTCTTGAGCTTGCGATGCATTCACACATTCCTACATAACCGTTGGCTACCGTCAGATTAATTTGTGTCAAGTTGGTAGCGATGGCAAGGTTATTTTGTAATTTGGTTGAGGATAGAGGAAAGTGCGAACCGCACTTCTGTTATTTGAAATTATTTTGGATTCAGGAGACACAACGTGATACAAAAACAGGTACTATGTAAACATGCCGAACAGATATGGTTAGCAATATTAGCTGTGCACCTATTAAAGCGGAAAGACATGGGCTCTTTTATAGCTAATATGCCTACATCATTTATTTATTTATTTATTTTGCCATCCATTTTATCATCTTTGCAATATTGAACCGCTCATTGAAACACTCATTGCACATTTTCCTCATATTGTAGGCCAAATACTCAAGATGTATACAATACAGAGTACTTTGATTTGATTATTCTGTGCAGCAGTAAAGTGAGAAAATGCCATTGTTTTATTGAAAGTGATTGTCTTCTCTGACTTAAATACAGTGACTTCATGTCATCATATGAACTGCATTACCTCCTGCACCAGTACACCCGCTGCCAGCTCACTCTCCCAGACATTACCGCATTTTGCCATTTTTCGAACGTATTGTCATATTATACCCTGGCATGCAGCACTACTTCTAGAATAGCACACATGTCCAACGCCAGCTAGTGGACACTTCTGCCAGTGTCTGTCACTTGTGTTTAGGCAGCAGTGTTTTGGGACAGGTCTATTAACTGGGTCATGAGTTTCCCCCAGCCCCCAGTGTCTGAAATTCTATCCCACGATATTGTAAAAACAGTGGCAGGCTCCTTTTGTGTCAAAAGCATCTGAAGAATGCACTCCTGATGCAGCGAGTACTATGACGGGTCTCCCCTCAGGGAGATGGCCAACAGGGAGATGGGGGCGATGCCGGTGTCACAGTGTTATGTTAACACAGTCGGTGTCTCTGTGTGTGCCTGTGTGTAAGATGAGGAATGGGTTCAGCATCAGGGCGGGGTAGAAGATTGGGCAGCAGCTCTGTTTATTCACTGTATGAGTCATCACGCTAAGGCGAACATAACAGCAACATGTCATATCAAGACATCGCCCTGGTCTCAACCTCTCGCTTGATTCCTCCTCACTGTGCAGATTGCCAACTGTTGTTATTGTCTTCCAGTGTTGTTATTAACTTCCACATTCCTGAAGATGGTGTCATATAATCAGTGATTTTTGCGCACTGAACTCCTTCACCTTAACTGTTTAAAGGTTTAAAAATTCCCAGGCTCAGTAAACACAGCTTTTAATTTTGCTTTTTATAATCACAATAATTGAAAAATCTGTAGAATATTTACACACCAGCCGTTAAATAGCTGACTACCCACTACAGTATCTTCCAGTGCGCCCCACCAGTAAGAGGCATGTTGGCATAGTCTCAAGTATTAGTGTCTCAGTGTCACTCCGCTGATTTCATTTATCCCAAAATAGAAGAGTGTGCGAGACACTGGTATAGCTCACCACAGTTATTTGTGCTTCGCAGCCAAACCCTGGACCTCAGCAATGTAAACATTCGCCTGTTTAGCATCAGCGCGAATCCCCAGAATCCCCCAATGTTTGATACTAGATGTCAGCAGGGGAAAAAAATGTCAGGATTAATTTACAGTGCCATATGCACATGTGATGCTTATTTTCAGCGGGCTATTTAGTTACATTGTAACTATTTCTTTGGCGCATGAATTTAAGGGAATGGATGTTTGAATGAAGACTGCATTGTGTATTGTTTTTTAAAGAGACTGTCAAATTCATAAACATGAATCAAGGGTTCCATTCCAAACTCGCGTATGTACGCTGCTGGACACTTGCAACATGGAGGGGTCATAGCACAGAGGAAGAAACAGTCCAAAGCGTGGCTTCATTTCACAAAGAAAGATGAAAACAGTGCTAGTTGTAATATGTGTTGATTTGTGATGATCATTTCAAATAAGGGTGAGAATACCAGAAATATGGCAAAACAGGGGTTTAAATTCCAGGAATGAAATGTAGTTGACAAGCAATGCACGAGTGCCTCTGCGTCCTCAACCAAGCATCATGTCTGTTACCGGGAGTAAAGACATTTTGCACACCTGAGTGACATGCATTTTGAAACTACACTCAGACTCCGAGGTAGTAACAGTTGCCTTGATGCTGAAAACCTGTATAGGTGTACTTTTTTCTACACAGAAAATGAATCAGGAATTGAACCAATAAGGAGAGTTAATATCACATTGATATTTTCCGTAGTTGTAATAAGACTTATCATGCAATTTATTGAAGGGAACAGGCACAAAAACTGGACAAAGGGAAGAAGAGGTTTGCTGTAGTTGCAGAGAACATAGCTTTGGTCTGGACATAGCTTTGGTCTGGACCAGTGGCAAGTGGATTAGATTATAGTATCGTATTGGTTTTATGCAGTGGGAGATAACGGGTGGAGCAGAGGCATCCTTCTGCAGTAATGTCAGGTTATGGAAAACCCAAATGCAAATGCTTGGAAGGCTGAGACCTCTAATGTCCATGATTGTCCTGTTGGCCCTGTGTACCAGCCTAACTCAGCCCTCCAGCTTACACTGTTCTGTCATATTCAGTTTTTACACACACTCACACACAGTGCTGCAGCCAGAGCATAGTAAGCAGATATAGCACACCACAGCCGGCAGTGTGTGAGCCATTCTAACTTGGTAACACCCGTCTCCCAGGCCGGATACAGAATCACCAGGGGCACCTCCAGCACTTAAGCACCTCTACTGTGCCTTTTTGCGCACACTCATTGTAGGATCTAACAGTGATGACTGGATCAGGTTTTTCACTGAGCTGTATGTGCACATAACACTGCTATGTTTATCCTCTCATGTGAGAATGAGCCCACACATGGCCTGTTTTAACTTAAGAGACACAACTGGTTTGACAGTGTTAAGGAACTGAATGCTGAAACGTCTGCAACAATCTATATGTATCTGTGTCTTTCAGTCTGTGGTGAAGACCGGACGTTTGCTCATCAGTCATGAAGCTCCAATCACCGGAGGCTTTGCTGCTGAAATCAGCTCAACAGTACAGGTGAGTGGATGTCTGTTAATAACCAGATATTGGTGTGATTGCATTGAGAACCTAAAGCTTTGCAAGAGATCTTACTGGAATATGTAACTCCCACAGGTAGGAGGTTGTTTTCACAAGTATAGACCCAGATATGTTGCAGTGGGAATGTCAGTAGTGCTCCCACTTTTTAATAAAATGGAGATCCGTTAAAATTTTCACTGAATGCTCCAGAGGAAAAGAACCTTCACATCTGCCAGTCTGCAGCATTCTATTTTAGTGGTCAAGGTAAACATGCAGTATTTCCACACCACATACAAGATATCCACACAAAAATAAGACGATAATTACAGCTCAGCTTCTTTTAATGTTGATGCAACAAAGTAGAAATGTGCATTGAAAATACTTTTGAAGTTCACTGTCAAAAATGAACGTTAGACGGATGAAATCTAGATACATTTAATGCCATCACAAGGTCAAGAGCTCAAATTAAAATAGGAATCCAATTAAGGATCTCAAATACAGTCTTAAATTGTCCAACAGAGAACCAAAAATATTTCTTGAAGCAAACTTGGTAGAATTGTACCTCTTGGATCAGGCAGTGAAGCTCTCCATTCTCCAAAAACCTTCCGCCTTTGTAGAAGAATAACAAGCAAAATGTCATCTTCACCGCAGGAGCTTTGAGACTCCATTACTGACCGGTGTCATGGAAGAGCAACGGAAAAGTATATAATTTCTTCTTGGTGTGCATGTTTTACTTATGCATCAGCACATTTGCAACAGCCTTAATATACAACATTTAAAGAGAAGAAGAGCGGTTTATTCAGGTTCGAAGAGAGGTTTAAAGACTATATTGTGTTATGAAAGTTAAACAGTTAAACAGTTCATTCAGTTCATCATAAAACACTAAAAACACCTTTTCTCCTAATTTTTAAATAAATCCTTGAGGAAAAATGTAATTTCTGAATATACAGGAGAAATTTTAAGAAGCCACACACTGTTTGAAAAATGATACGACCCTCTGAGATTGTTGATATGGCAGGTCTAACTACCCACATAAGGTTTACAAAATATTGCCAGCAACAAGGCAGTCAAAAAGAGGCCTGGACTCTGTGACCAAGACATGCCAGACATCGCTGATGACAAATTTGTAGCTAAGTGTGATGCATGACTAAATGAGAAGTGCGCCCTTTCCCATCATTCTAATTACATCTATTTTTGCCCTGTGAGATAATTATCTTCAGTATGTGGTGAGTGTTTTCTCCCTCTTCTTACCAGTGAGTACCACTCTCTGTTCAATGAGCAATTTGTGTCTCAGCAGTTGGAACACATCCCCTTTTGTACGCACACCTTCTCAAAAGTCATAAGACTAATTGTACACAAAGTGCTGTATGTGTTGCCTTGCATGGTGTTCTTGTTTATGTTCACAAACTCAGATCTCAAGCTGTAAAGTCAATCGATCCGCTCCTCATTTACCATCAGATTCTGCTCCCTTCTCCTTTCAGTCAGGGCTTAAATGGCCAGTGAGTCATCATCCTCATTTCCATGTTTCCATGTTTCCACATTGTGTACGGGTGATGTCAGTTGTTGGTGTATTCACTGATTGCATTGATGTGCAGTTTTCAGATGGCCTCAGACGAATTGGATGCTCATGCTGGAAAAAAGCTATTAAAATGGTTGATAGTTGTGTTTAAAAGGAGCTTGACCCAAAGGCCTCTGTCATACTGCTGAGTCTTATATTAAAGAGAACTTGATATGCTTGCTTTGGCCATGCAGGGCGACCTTCGTGCATGTAAAACAATTTAAGCTAAAACTGATTCTTAATCACTCAGAGCTGAAATACTCCTGAGCCCCATTATTTGAGTCCATTCATTGATTTTAAGCTCAGAATATTCAAAAGTTTTTGGCCATAACACAAGAATTCATACTCGACTCACTCATTTGTAATCGGGTAGAATCAAATAACTTATATTGACAAGAACTGAAAGCTAATATATCGGCCCAGTGCAACAGAATCACACAGCTACTTTTCCGCCATTTTGTACTGAAAGCAGTTCTCAAAAAGCACCCCAATTTCATCTTTTTCTTCCCATATCTTTGCTACTATCAAACAACCTATGTATATTGATAAGAAATGAAAGCTAATTGGTCCATGGCAATATCAGTGTATAACAGCAGAGCTACACCTCCACCATGTCGGACTGAAAGCTGTTGTCAGAAAACCACCAGTTGTGGTTATGAGTTTCAGCTCTTTACTTCTATAATCATTAATAGAATGATGATGTGATTAGATTTTATATCCAGAACGTCAATGGTCAACTTCACTTCATAATGTTCTGTAAAGACACTTTTCTGTCAACTATTCAACACCGTACTTCTCTGTAAAAAATAGTCTGTAAGTGCAGACAGCATGTTTCTCATTTTATACTTGTGCTTAATATCGTCATGATGTGTGTATAATTTTTTTTCCTTATTTCCATTTTTCTGTGCAAGATAATATGTTCTTACACAAGAACAAATGTTTACATTTTGAAAAGTAGCGCTAAGCCTCTGCAGGAAAGTAAGAAATGATATTACAACAGCCACTTAATTTTACAGTTACTGCTTATCACGAATTCCTTTTTAAAAAGTCTGTCACAATTTGTAGGTTTCCAGTAATTGAGAGAACTGCATGAACAGATTACGATGAAAGGATAGTGGACGCATCGGATTGAACTTCAAGTTCTCATTTAGTATCACCTGACTGCAGTATGACTGTGCTTGAGATTCTGGAGATTGTAGCAAAGTAAATGAAAGCGGCTCAAGCCTTATATACATATTTTTAATTGTTGTTGTGTGTAGTGGTATTAACCGTGTAAATGGCCTCTCTGAAGTTGTGTAAATTGGCATAGAATTTCACATATGGAACATATTCTATAGATGGACTGAAGGATTTGTGGCTGTTAAATAGTTTTTCCTTCACTATGAAACCAGATCACCATTGGAACTTCTGCAAACGGGCAACAGAAAGTATGCCTTTATGGAACATCTTTAGTTTACCAGGGATGAGTTTTTCATATTGAAGGAGATAAGATTTCGAAGGAGCTTCAACTTTTTCCAGATAGCAGAGTGAGGTTACAACCTCATTGACTGACAACATGATAACTGTGATGTGGTGTAGACTCTACTTTAGGGCTGCACGTTCAGCGATGAAGAGGAGAATTTTTCTCTGCCAGAATTAAGTTCTGGATTTTCTCTCATGGATCTTTGGGAAGCCAATTTCAGATGAAAACATGTTTTAAAAAATGATCCAATGCAAAACCATCTTAATAAATAACTGAATGAAAACCTCTTTGACATCTTGTCAACATATATTAGAAACTGCCTCGCAGCGTTTTGGCGTCTGATGAGCCTTTAATTCATGCATCTCTTCCTGTGTTTCTCTGGTGCCTGAAACAACATGCCCTTATCACTCCATCCCTTTTGTTTTATTGACGCAAATGTAAAAAAAAAAAAAACTGCCTTTGGGTATAAAATCAAAATTTTGGCTATAACTTATAATCCTACTTAGCTCTGATAATGGGATAATATAGCATAAAAACAATTAGAAACATTTAAAAGTGAGATGTTGAGGCAACTGTACGACCAGGGTTTTTGACTCTACAAATGCTAAAGGCCAACTGATGTCTTGGCCCTGTCAACAAACAACTGCAACTGCCACCTACAGTATCTGTCTGAGCCCTAACAAAAAGATCAGTTTATGGATTTAATTTTCCCATTTTGTATTAAGAACAGCAGGGAATTTGGTAGGGCCTGGCAAGTTTTCAGCATCAGAATTTGGCTGCAATCTTCATGATGTAATAATGTGTCATTGGCTGAGTGTTCGGCTGATGAGTGGCCATAGGACAGAGTAGAATCAGTGTAGAATCAGATGTGGCTAAGGACAATGCTTTCATGGACCTCAGGGATGCACAGAGAGAAATGGTGATCCCCCTTCTTCCCACAACTCAGCAAACCACTAAAGACTTGACTATAGCGGATTCCAATTGGTTTTAGAGAAAAATATTTCCTTTTCCATTAGTTGTTAAAAATAGTGAAATGCTGAATAACAAGCTGTGTATCACAAGGACTTGTTTTTTTTAGAAAGGCAAGTGCAGAAAATCTTTACTAGGGACTTGTGGTTTGTTTTGTTTTTTTCAGGGCAGATATAATTATTAGTAACTGAGCAGAACAATAACAAATATTTGGAACCGATAGACATTTGCAGTAGAAGTGGGGGGAAAAAAATACTTTTATTATATTGTGTGATATTACTATTCTTTTCTCATTTCAGTGTTAAGGTTATCACTCATGATGTTGTACAGGATAATGTCAGAGAGCACAGGGTGAAGCTGATCATGTCAGGTCAATTATTTTATCATAAACTGCATAAAAAAAACAATACCAACAATTTGAAAATTCTGAATATTGGATCCAATCATCAGCCAGTTTTTGTGACAAAATGAGTTTTTAACTACTTTTTATTCTCCACTCATCCATACGAAACACAACAGTCAGTAAAATCCAATCATAGTTTGATGCAGAGATTCCTGTGGGGATTCCCAGTTCCCATGCTTTTATAACAATACATCCAACTTAGAATTTCTCTTGAAGCTGTGGTAGTTTTGCTGTTGTTACCTGATGATGAAGGCTTACATGCTTTCTGCCATAAATACCTTCTTAATCAGAATCAGACTAGCTGTCTGTTGGGCTTGTGTGATTGAGAGGCAGCACAGGCGCATGGCCCGGGGCATCATGTTTTACTGTACAAGTCATGGCAGTGCTCCCACATCTTTCTCCACCATGGGACGCACTAAGCTGCCTTCAAAGGACACCGTTCGTGAAAGAAGGGTCCTTTACAAGTATTAAGAATTGGATACCACCCTGTTGGCTAAGGAGGATCTGAGGGTCATATAATGCAATTGCTCATTCCCTCCAGTGGTTTAGTAAAGTGGAGCCTGATTGTCTCATTAGCCATTTCTTCCGTACATTTGACTGCTGTGCAAAGTAACTTCCCAACTTCTGATCTCCAGTAATGCAAATAAGCGTCATTGTATCTGTTGGGTTCTTTTTTGACAACATAAATATGTTATCTGGATTTCATGTTTCTGCAGAAATAACCTTGATCTACAATTCTAAAAGTCTGTAACCACACTAACAGCCCTATGAGGCTGTAATGCTCACTAAATACTGGAAAAAAAATATTATGGATTAGAATAATAAAACTTTATTGTTGCCTCCAGTGGCTCAAAAATGTTAAGGTTGGTTTAAGGCTCATGCCAGAAGAAAGCCCTTGTTAAATACATCAAAACTTGAATGTACATTTGTAAATGCTCTAATTAACCACAACAGAATAAAAGAAGTCTGTTAATAGAAGCACAGCTTTCTTTTTAATCCCCTTGTGTTTTACAAGAGTATTTACTCATACTTTAGTAAAATGTAATTATGTTTTCTGCAGAAAGCAGAAAATGGAATCTCTCAGTTAAAACACCACACAGTATTGTTGTGATCATGAAAATAGCACTGTAGAAAGGTATTCGATGTGGAGTTCAACACATAAAACATTTTGACAGACACTGGTATTTTAGGATCATGTGATTTATGGGTGCAGAGCATGCTAATGTTTAGCATTACTGATGGTTTACAGCTATGTATGTAGGAGGTTGTCACTGACTTTTATGAGTATAGGAACAAATGTATTAGCTCCCCTGCCTTGCTGGCGACATGAGACGAGCTTTAAGTAACAAGTCTTAGACCCATATATCATAAGGAGAGATGTGTTTTGAAACCACTTTGAGTTTCCTCAGCCTTTTTTTCTCATTTTACATAGAGCCTGGTCTTATCTTTCTATGCCAATACAGCAAGTGATATTGGCACTTTACTGCTCCTGTGGCGTGACTATAACCTCCAATCTGTGGGTGTTTTCTGACAAACTCAGATTTTTGTCTGACAGCGCTCACAGTATCATCACCGTAGTTCTAAGCCTCTGCAATAAAGTATTTTTAAATTCTGCACTACTGCAAGATACAAGCGTTTTACTGCTGCCACCCTAACATATTTTTATTCAAGTATATTACATATAATGATGCTCTTCCCAGAAGATAAACACTGATTTGAATGAAATCTGAGTTGTGTGGCCATTCACTGTCCAGCTGTGGTGGCAGGCAAACAGACTACTGTACTTTTCTCCCACTTCCAGTAAATGTATACTGAGGAGATTACAGATCTGATCCAGACAAAAGAGCAAACTCCCTGCTACTGTCTGACTGGTTGTCTGTAATAGGGCAGAGACTAAATCTTGAGGTTGTAATCTGGGTGGACGCGGATAACGAAGTCACCTCCAATACACGGAGATGAAGAGAAAGTGGTTACTTGAGGTATTTGGCCGTTTTTAGGTTATTGGTAGGTGAAGCTGTTTTCTTGTAAATACGAGGACAAAAGCTTCTTCTCTGCTTATTATGCTGCGAAATGAACACTGTAATAAAAGGTTTCACCCAAGCTTGCACAGAAGCATATTTATGAAAATGCTCTGGTTGTGTTGATCTAGGCCTGACAAGACAAAGTCCTTGTATGAGTGTAACGTGATACCTCCCGTCTACCTGTCAACTCTGAGAAGATGATTTAGATGTCCAGCTTCGCTCCCGGCTGTTTAACTTGGACATTCTTGAGTTTGTAGATTTCCAGGGGATGAGATTTACATTTGCCAGTAATCTGAAAAGACACGTTGAGTGTTGGTGTTTGTGTGTAATATATGCCAGTAATTTCATGCATTAGTGGTGTATTATGATATTTAAAGCAAGACTGAACTCTTGAAGAAAGCTTGAGGGTATAGATTATGTTTTAATAAATTGAAAATCCCCATTGAAAATGTCCCTAAGAAGCCAAGTGTAGCCTGTTGGCAGTTACGTATTTATATAGA
>JAPQRN010000009.1:22399475-22409475 GCA_037367275.1 Coranthus polyacanthus
GAAAGTAGCGCTTGAATGAATGAATGAATGCTTTATTTCAGTTTTAAAACAAAATAAAACCATATTGTTACAACAGAATTTATCAGACAGCAGCAACTGAAAAAAGGAATGGGCTGATATAATGGACGAGACGGTGTACCGGTTTTAATTTCCCATACCGTATGAATTTTTCATACATACGCCACATCGTGCTGTGCAGAGTCTGTTGAGCGTGGAACCTCTTAACTGTGTGTATAGCTATTTATTTTAGTTATTTAGTTCATTTTTACGTTTCATTTTTTGGGGTGTTTTTTTTGTTTTTTTTACCACACTACAATTTGTGTTTCATACTGATTGCTTCAAATATTCTGCCATTTGTTGGAGCCAAGAAAACCCTCAAAGTCTTCATTATGCATGATGAAAATAAATAGTTTTTATATTCTATGTGCTCCAACACCAGGATGCAAATTTTTGGTCATACCGCCCAGCCAACAAATGTCCATGGCTTAGGTCTTAAATAAACTTACAGAGGAAAAATTTGAAAAAGATTAGTAGGCTTTCACATCACCTGTAGTAAGAATGCTCGATATTTATACTATCTCGTGCCAAGATTAATACTTTTTAAATCCAGACTTGATTATTCAGTCTTCTATTTGGCAAACCTTTGACTTTATTAATACAAACCAAGCCCTGTCATCCAGTCTGGAAATCCTTTAGAGGCACACGCAGTGGCAAACTTCTGCTGCAGTCTTCCCCGCTTGGTCTCTGTCATTGTGTTTTATTTTTATAGTCCGTAAAAGGACTCGATTAGAGCACAAAAGGCTTCTCATCAAGCCTGACATTCTCCTGAACTCTGCCAGATGTTTTATAAGAGATGCAAGTCCTGCCCTGCCGAACGCCAAGCTACCTAATGGCAGCCAATTGGTGGGGTTGTAATGCGGGATTATACGGATGGCTGAGTTCTTGATGCTGTCAGTATCACAAGAAACAAGTTGAAATTTGTTCCATATTGGACTGTACACACACAAACAGACAATGCATAAGAAGCGCGTTGTGCAACTTTTGTTGCTGTATGTTGACATCCTTTGATTTTGGTTGCTTTTGTTGGAGCTGTTTGCAGGTCACTTTAATCTGGAAAAAGGGTACTGCAGGTCTGTTTCTGCAAATCTGTGTGCATGACCAAGTGTGTTCATTTAACTCATCAGGGGGTTTGTCCCATTTGGAGTGTTGTGACCAACTTCGCTCTGCTTTGTCTCCATGGGAAGAGGTCAAAGGCCAATATAGAGACATGAGTGCTGTTTTGTTTTGCACTTGGCCTAATTGCCCAAGCACTGGTCGGCTCTGAAGAGCCTGAATGAGCTGCTTTGGCAGTATCGTATATTGGCAGGTCAGGTATGCTAATAAAACTAAAGTTAGGGAAATAAGTTGTTTATTTTATTTTTACATTTTTGAATGAAATGGATCTGGCCATGTCAATTGTTGCTCGAATTGCTATTTTGTTTGTGATCACGAATGGTGAATTATAAATGACTCCTTGGCAAAACTTGTAGAACAGTAACATTTCGCTCTCTTCTCTACTTCACTAAACATTTCCCATAATGCTTCTCGCATATCCAAAAGCTATACCTGGTTGGGTTCACTGGAGCTATATGTACCTGCCTTAAACACCATCTATGCACAAAGTACTTCTGACACACAGGAGCATATATGAAGGCCCTGCTGTCTGTCAGTGTTGTAGGATCCGTTAAGGATTAGAGCCACAGCGGTCTGAACATGTTAACTTGGCCCTCATACCTGAATAAATAAAGCATTTCTTTCTTTCTTTTGCAGGAGGAGTGCTTTCTTAACCTGGAGGCTCCCATCAGTAGGGTCTGTGGTTATGACACCCCCTTCCCTCACATCTTTGAACCCTTCTACATCCCAGACAAGTGGAAATGCTTTGAAGCAATCAAGAGGATGATCAACTACTGAACTCCTGTCAGGTAACAGACACCTCGTTTTAAGTCAGTTCACAAGTTGGCCATATGTGATTTTCAGACACCGTACGTCAAGGCTTGTCAACTGCTGCTCTATAATCTGCATTATTTGTTCCAGTAATGTAGTGATGAAATGGTGCCTTAATTATGACCTGCGCTCTGTAACATCCATCATTAGAGAGAAAATCTAATTATCCTAAAGACACTTACTTGTCTAATGTAGACTTCCACTAAAAATACAGTAACGTTTACTCTTATCCAGACTTCAGAGGGTCCTTTGCAGACATACTAACCACTTTATACCATGCATCAGTGCTCTTGATCTACTGAAATTAATGCAGTAGTTCTAGCGGCTGTTTGTGTACAGGTTAAAACTACACAGAACACAGTCTGCTCGATGCATATGCAGAGTCTAAACATCAGCGGGAGGCAGGGGATGCTCGTGTTACCTCGAACAACTTACCAACACTCCTCTGAGCCGCCTGTAATGATAATTGATAGTCTCTGTGAGTCTCGCAACATGTCATCCAGAAGCCAATACCAAGGGCTTCGAAATAGCATTAAAGGCTTTATTTAAGATGGAAAAATCACAACAATTTGGAAAACGAGGATAAAATTAAGGCAACAGACACAAAACAGGATCGTCACTGCTCCAGCAGTACTTTTCACTATGATTTAAGTCATATCTATGTGTGTCAAAGCTTTGAGCACTGGTGCTGCTGTCCTTTTAAGAGGATTTTGAACATTCTTTTACAGCTACAGTGCACATTTACACATTCATCTAAATTGCAGCTCTGGAAAAAAATTAAGCGTCCACTCCACTGAAAACCTCTTAACCTCCTTAAAACGTTACTATTGTGCTGTTTAACAGACCGTTTTTCAGATCTGAAGGCACTTTTTTTGTGTTGAACAGCTGTCATTTTCTGCAGATGCATGTTCATATAAATGTTAAAATGTTAACTTTAACTCAAACACATACATATAGTAAAATTACTGGTTTTTTTTTTATTTTTTCCAGAGCTGTACGTTTTAACACAAACCTGCAACAGATGCCTTAAAAAAAACACTACGCATGTCATATCCCGGCTTTTGGACTACTGATTTATCAGAAAGCATCCAGACCTGTTTCAACAAACTGAACAGTGTTTGTTGGTATATACTTAAGTTTCATAGTGATGAATGGAAGCAAATTTAGCAAATATCACTATGGTGTTGCACATGCAAAGGTTTAACAGATCACATAAGGCCATGAGGCCGTTCGTGCAGTTTGCGATGCGTTTGTTTGCTCTGTGCTTCATATGTCAACGTGCCTCTGTGACACACAGTTGGAAACCAAAGCATCTGTTTTGGGTTCATTCACACCTGTGTTTAGAGCCGCCGACTAGTAATCAGACCACCCAGGACTCATTTTAATGCCAAGTGTTAACAGGCCCGACAAGTCATGGATATGCCACATTTAGTTGTCATACTGTTATCTCATACTTTTGTCTTTCATTAGTTGCAGCAGGGCCTTTTTGCTCCTGTCAGATAGGATATTGTCAGTCTGGCTCTGTTTTGTAATCGCTTTCGAACTGGCAGTGTCAAATTGAATTATGGCTTTTAAATCGGTGTCCTAGATTAATTAGGGTCCATTAATAAGACGCTTAATTGAATCCAACACGTCACCTCTCATCCTCACTGCTCAGCATCTCTTCTCCAGCTAGACTTTTCCTGCTCATCTGCCATCCACGGTGGAGAGCCAAGTTATTCACTTTTAACTACTCTCGTTTTCCAGAGCCAACTTCTGGTAGCCCTGAACTCCCTGCTCTCCTCTTTCCTCTTCATTCATCCAATCAGTGGAGAGCAGCCAGGAAAAGACACTTTGTGACCAGCCTATCAGGAAGCAGTATCCAGATGGGCTCCATGTCCCTCTCTATCTTCCAGCTAAAAGACTGTTGCAAAACCTCTGGATTATTCGACTTCAAGAGAAAAAGAGCGGTGATTATCCAATTCATTCAACACGGTGAAACTTTGGTTCAGCTGCTAGCATAAGGCACATTATTTAAATTCCTCTAAGACAAACGGTTGAAGCTATTGGTCAGAATAAACTTGGTATGTAGTATATGGTACTTGAATATTTGGTTGAATTTGTGACTGTTTGCCTCTCTGTGCTGTACTTTGGATTGAATGTGTCCAATTGCTCTAATCCTCATTTAGTTTGACATAACCAAACCTTATTGTACCACTATAATGGAAGTGTGGTTTTTAAAGAAATAAAAATATTTGGAAGTGGTGAAAATATTTGTTTAGTTATTTTCTTTGCTTTGAGTTTATTTGGATTTTGGATGCATGTGAAGCCGTAATACCTTACACTGACACTAAACCTGTGAATTTAATACATTTTATGCTTAAGTTGGGGAATTTTGCAAAGCCAGTATGTAAATTACAACTTGGATACATTGTTATATATATATATATATATGTATATTTTTTTTTTTTTAAACAGCTGCTCAGTCTGTTCAGTTTGTAGGGAAAAATACAAGAAGGAAATAGAAGGAAATGCGTACATTTTTATTTTCAGGAGCACTTTGATTTAAAGATGTACTGTGGAAAAATCACAGACGTGTATCATGGCCCCACTGCAACCTTCTGTACTGCTGTAAAATTTTAAGACCTTTCCGTTTTATCAGTGCTTCCACAAGGAAGTTATCTTCTCTTGATAAACTGCTTGTCCTTATATTTTATACTTTGATATGGAGAGTCGTGAAACCAATCCGGGATGTTGTTACTAAACTGTCACGACATTGCACGTGTTTCTAAGAAATCTGGAATGGCAGGTACTATGGTACCCAAGCAAAGGCAACAACAACTTTCCATGCCTCTATTAGGAGATGCTGTAAACACTTAAGCATCCTCTTAGAACTAACCTGCGAGCAGTTACTTCTTTTTGTTTCTGGAAACCCACTTTTTTAAATGTGACAAACAATCCTGACCCAATTTACAATCGACCTTTACCTACAAATCATAAGAGTGAAATTCCTGACCATTTTTCCCAGCTTCATTTTGTGCATCTGTTATTGAAAATGTATACGCTTAAAACATTTTATGAGACCAAATAATTGCATTTAGGTGGAGCTCACAGGTCATCTCATTGTTTTTATTTCCCCTCATCAGTAAAACAACAACGTTCTAAATTTCTTGATTTTAAACATTTGTCGCAATGCGGACCTCATAATCAAATTGTGGGGCCAGTTAATATTCACAGGTCTATTTGTAATGCACTGCACAAATATTGTTTTGTTTTTGTAATGTTTACACACTGTGGTGGCTCACACAGATACTGGTTTTGAAAAGATGCCGCTGTTTATATTCTAGACTGTTTGTGTAGTTTGATGTAGTCTTTTAAGAGCACTTTCCAAATAAAAGGGAGTTCAGATTTACCTGACTTCTTGTATTAATTGGTGAAATAGTAGCTGCGTGCAGGGATATGGAAAACTGAGGATGTGATACGCCGACATGCGTCAGGAGCTTTTGACGAATCGCGAGGCCAGTAAAGACTCGCGCCTCTAATAAAATGACACAAAATAAATGCTTGACTTTACAAGCCCCTCGTGCTTCTTGTTGAATGCTTGTGCAAGTTTATTGGGTGACTTTGGAAATGCATGCTCTAGAGGCTGACGTGTTCATCAGTAGAATATTTACTGTATGTTAAAGAGGACGTATTGACAACCAGACCAACCAAAACCACCCTGAGACCCTGGCATGATTCAGCAGCAGCAGCAGCTCATTAGCATTTAAATTATCAGCCACTAAAACCATCCTGTTTTAAACCGGAATTTACAGACAGGGATTTTGAGCTGAAACTTAAACTACACATTCTGGGGACGTGAGATTGATATTAAATTAAAAAACTATTAAAAAGAAGGAGGAACAATATGTTCCCTTCAGTTAAGGCTGGTCATTCAAATCCTGAATGTTTGTGGTGATTTATTGTACATTCTCCTTTTACTGCAAGAATATTGTAGTTATTAATTATTAACTTGAACCAATGTTAAATCCTGATGATGATGATGATGAACTCTGTGGTCATGGTTTGCAAATCCACACGTGCAGTTTATTAATCCTTTTGCCCCGTTTTTAAATCCCTGTGCTTCACATTTTTTAACTCGGCGTTTATGGGGGATGTTTTGCCGATTTTCATTCTGTGAATTAGATATTTCCCAATTAAAGTACTGGTAGACGCAGCCTCGTGGGTGTGAGTAATTCACTTATTACAGAGCAACTGCAGGATTTTTCTCTTTTTTTTTTTAACGTCTTTAGCACTACGGTACGTCGCTTTGCTGTTCATTTTCGGGACAACTTCAAACTGAAAAGCGAAACAAAACAGGCACTAAAACATATTAAAGTTTAATTTCTGGTGGCATACCTCCCGAACAACATAAGTTGTTTCATCGTAGCATTTTGTAATTTATTGTTACAAGTAATAAAATCCTAAATACTAGTGGCACACAGTCATGCGCAGAGACCTTCAGGCCCTTCCCGACACTTCAGACCACTCCCATGTCTTTTTCGTATCGATGCCTGTGCATCTCATCAGAGGAACATGTTAAGACACAGCACCTCATTCTTTTGGGGTCTCTTGCCTGTTTTTAAACATTCACAAACAGGACATGAAGAGAAACATGAAAAATGTAGTGTCCCATATTTTCCTAATGACTTTTTCTCTCAGATGTTCAGGTTGCAATCAACAAACACTAAAGTGTGTTAGTGTTTGATGTAGTTTTGACAGTGCTTTAATTGCTTGTGCTCACTGTATACACTGCTGCCCTGTGGTCTTTTACCCCTTTTGGCTGCGGGGAAAGAATAATCAGCTAACTAATGAGACCTTTAGAGCGGAGGCATACGACGGAGTAGTTGAACCAGATGGCGCTATGCCTCAAGCTCTTGGTTTTCATTTATTTTTGAAGTGCTGAGCTCAACCCGTCAGCAGCGTTTAGGAGAAAGGTGAGAATGACTTCAAAGTGCGACTAATAAAATAACACAGCAACGTCTTCCCTATGGCAAAGACTGGGGCTCCCAAAGGACGGTAACTATAGCGAAAAGTCCTGACGGTATGGCTTCAATTCACATCTGGACACCAGAGAAGGTCCCGTGTGTTTTTATGTAAAGCCATCTGGAATATCTTCTAACAGAACCGTGAACATTACTCAGTTTGGACTTTTGGCTCTTTCTTTGTGTTTTTTGGAAATATTTTTTGAGTATAAAGATCAAGATGCGTAGCGCACTCTGCTTTGGAGCAACTGCTCCCAACATGTCGCTTTGTAAACAATTTGTGAAACTGATAGGAATGGCTATGTGTCCAGAAGGAAACTGCATCTGTGATTTTTTTCCCCCTGCTGCTATATAAAACCAGTTGGCAGCATGTACGTTGAATTGTTGCTTTTGAAAATAAATATATTGGAAATGGTTGTGATGGAACCCAACTGTATTTCAGAGTAACAATGACCAGACCCTCTCTGCTTTACATACGTAGCCAATCACCATTTGAACTTTCAGAGGGAGACATTTGTTAATGTCTTCTTGGATTCAATCACAGCTGGAATGTAACAGATACTTGCCACGACGCCAAATCCCCCTCCACCCCCCACCCCCACCCCCATTTTTCATAATGGCTGGGTTACTGCACACCTTGCCAGTATGACACCTATCAAAACATTTATAATACACATTTCAACTGCTGTCACAGGTTGAAAAGTGTAGTGAATCTGGATGGATGGATAATTTCGCGCAGTGTGTAAAAAAAAAAAAACGATTAAAACAATTCCTCTAATCAGCGAGTGTCTCCTAAGCCCTTGTAGTTTCGGATAGGATTCTCAGCACCACAAACCCTGCTCGAAATGTAAAGATAAAATCACGTCTGTCATTTTGGTCTGGGTGAAAACCAGGGCCTTTAACCATGGTGGTGAGGCGGCCCCTCCTTTGGGCGGGGTGGCAAAGATGACCTCTGCTTGGTAGGAAGGCCATAATAGCATCTGTGCTCTGACAGTGTGTCATTACACACTATATTTACATGAAACGCAAAAACCAGGGGTGGTAGGTCACATGGTGAAACTACGGGGGGCAAAGATGTTCCGCTGCATGTGGAACCGTACAACTGCAGATTACTGGAGATTATAGTGCCGCTTTGACTGTAATGTGGCCCGCTGTGCATTTTAATGGTCTCTGGAGCATGTTTTACAGCATCGTTACACATTCATGGAATTTCTGTGATTGTATTTATCCAAAATTGACTCAATATTTCATGCTGATAGTTAATTATAATCGGTAAGACATGGGCTAGTTTGTCCTGTGGGTACAGTGGAAGACGATAATGATGGTGAAATAAATGAGGTGTGGTGGACAGAAAAATGTTTAGTGGGAACCAAATCAGTTCATTTCAGTTCAGCATGACTGAGGCTTGTTTTTATGCTTTGTTACACTGTAACAATAATTGAATTAGAAACTCATTCCTGAAAAACATTTTTATTTTGACTGATAAGAAAAACACCTCTGGTTTTACTGACAAGAACAAATTAGCAGTAGTGTCATACCAGTACTTAATTTGTGCTGCATGTACATGCAGTAAAGACATATACAGTATGACAGCTAATTATTCTATGGACTGTGTTTGTTTTGGTCCCAATCAGCGGATGTGTTATTCTGAAATTCATCCAACAGTAGGTTCCAAAACATTGTCTTTATTTTCAACATAATACTGTACAAATGATATCCTTAAAGCGGTGACTTAAAGATGTTCGAGATTGTATTGACGGTCGCGCCATTTGCACTGCTGTCTTTCACGAGACCGTCAATGCTTCCTAGACGTCAATGCTTCCTAGACTAGAACTTCCTAGAACTTCCTAGAACTTCCTAGAACTTCCTAGAACTTCCTAGAATGCTCATTTTGCCGCCTATAAAGAGCTACTTTCATGTGATATGTGTACAGTATTTGCCTTTAGAAACACAGAATCAAGCGTCTGCTGATCACATGGATGGTTGGAGAACACCAGCTGCTTTTTGTTCCGTTTATCCAAAGCTTCATTACCCCATCAAACATTTACCTGCAGGCACCAGTGGGCTTAATGATTTCACAGACACACGCGTGTCGTCTTATGTGCCATACATCCACATACATTAGCTCACTGATGGCTTAAGTTCACTGCTCAGCATACACTGTTTGGGTTACCAAGCTGTGATGTACTGCCTGTTTAAACCCAAACAGGATGTTCACAACGATGCTACAACACAAAACACATGTACATCTGCCTGTACGGCTATCAGACCTTTCCCTCACACAAAAAATAGCTGAATATTTAGAATTTCTCTTCTTGCTTCAGCAGCGTCGGATCCTTTATAAGAATCAGGCAAGGGTTGGTTTCAATTCCGACTGTTGGGGCTGACAAGTGGTTGCTAAGGCAAAGGATGGGGGGAGAGACAAAAACACTTGGTTAACGGAGGCAATTTCGCCTGGCTGGCGACTTGACGGGGTGTTTGTGTACCAGTGACATCCTGTTAGACAGAGGGTAGTTCAGTCTCATCTGACGTAAGTGGTGCTAATTTGTGTGGCAGTGAAATAATTTCCAGCCCGAATTGAGGGAGCGTTGCATGAAAGGCTCACACGCTCACGCCTCCCGTGGCATACTGGAAGTCTGTTACCAACTCATGGATGGTACTTTTGTTCCAACTCAACAACAGCAGTGTTTCTATCCCACAGTTTGGTGGTAGTAATACAATATTGTCTCTGAAAGTTGATGACACAAATGTGCACCATCTGTCCAAGTCTGTCTGTAACGAGAACATGATGTTTGCAAAGCTCCAGCTCACATCTGACTTTTGTGAATTCAAAAGCGAAAGTGAGGGAAACATTTAAGACACTGAACATATATCGCAGCTTTGTTTCCATTAGAAACAGACTCGGTGCTATATTTGAGCGGGTTCTGTGGAGGTAAGTGCAACGCTGAAAAAAACGCACACTGAAAAACATGCTGGAATAGTTCAGCGTATTGCTTTTTCTGTACAAAGAGATT
>JAPQRN010000009.1:22419012-22438795 GCA_037367275.1 Coranthus polyacanthus
GTGTTCTCAGCATGAGCAGCAGAAAGATCTCACTATACAGTCCATCTCTTACACTTCATGATAAACATCTGGGAAGTGTTTCTGTAGCGTCAGCATCTTGTTTTGCTTTTGGATGCTGGAAATGCAGAAAAGCCGGGGTCTTGTTTATAACTGTTTTATTTGGTAGAGCCCAGTGGAAGAATTGTTTGTGTCTTGGTGGGTTGCGTGCTGCCAGATCTCATCAATACTCTCTGCAGGGACAGAAAAGTAACACCGATGAGTCGATGGGATCATAATTTCCCTCAACAAAGGCTTGCATTTCATAAGCACAGTGGATTGCAAAAGCAAGAAATCTAAACTCTGATTAGAGGACAGATGATGAGCAAATCTGTTAAAACACACATTAATCCTCCTGCACTGACTAAAGGAAACCCTCCAGAAATCAACATCACAAGCATGAAACTAGTGATTTACTGCCTGGATGTGTGTTTTTAAATATAGAGTATTTAGCAGGGGTGAATCAGTGGACATGGATGCCACACAAATGAATTCTGGGATTGGATGGCAGCAGCATGGCCGTTCATCTGGTTCCCATGTCCTTTGGAAAGCCAGTAAAGAAATAGGGCAAGTTTGTCTGCAAGCACAGTGACTTTGAACTGTCTCCATCAATTACTGTGGTGGAGTCGGATGATGTTCTCTGCCACTACAAATGCTAGATTTGCTTATTACCACACTACATTTTTTCCACACTATATCAGCCAAATGTTAAGACCAACAAATAAACCTCAGGAAGAGGCAATGTCTCACTATGGCAAAGGCATGACTGAATGAGCACTGAATGATCCTGGTGCTCAGATCACTTACATAACATCTGACAAAATCTGAAAATGATTAAGATGCTCAGGGGCCCTGCCATCTTTAATCTTGTGTTTATTTACGCTGCAAATGTCGCTAAGTAGTTTGGTCTCATTCCAGCAGTTTCAGAACATTTTCCAGTGAATAAAATATTCATACATTAAGAAGTTGGAGTATAAATAGCCAACCTGGTAAGCAGATGATGGCAAGAGAAGAAAAGAAACAGATGATCGGAAACAATTACCTCTTTTCCAAGTGTTCATCATTACTGTAACTGTAAGACAATTGCAGTTCACTCCAAGGTTGTTTTCTCCAGTTGAACTGTTACTTAAGGTGATGTATTGCTGAAGAAAATGGAGGCATTAGTTTAGCATTCAGGCTCTCCGCACACTTTGGAACCACATCTGTGAAGAACTTCAGCTGCATTTTGGCTGTGAGTTTCTAGACAAATTTGTGTCTTTTACCAAATAAAAGCAGTTTATACCATGTATATAAACCAATGGACACATCTGTTCAAGATCCCACTTCAGCTACGTATATTTTTCAACACTTTAAAGAGATTTAGACAGAGAGTTGCATAGATTCATAGTTGATGACAATGACATATCATCAAAGATCTGCGAACAGAACGTGTATTCCCGGACTAGAAAACATATTTGTGAATGTATGCATTTGTTATTGTCATTGTGTCACCGCAAAGCAGCGCACAGCACATATTTGACACATTGAACATTTAGTTTCATGGGAGAATATGGGATTAGAAATGGTTTGCAGAGCCAGACGGACAGCTGGATCTGGTCAAGTAGCTTGTGTAATGTGGAGTAAATGTAGAGTTTACATTACAGTTGAATTTTGGATGTGAGCGGTGTGATTCGAGGTGAAATACGGAGTCCATTTAGTTCATTTGTAAGAAGCGCGTTTCTTTATTCACGAGAGATTTCCTTAGATTTGTTTCAGTGTATATGTTAGGTAAAACAGCGTTTTAATCATCACATAATGAGTACTTTCCGCATCATTTGCTTTTTTTGAACTTCATGATTGAACCTGTGGCTAATTTTTCCCCCCTCTGCGTAAATATGCCAGTCCATGTTCAGTCCAAGCTCACACAGCCTCGTTCCTCTGCCATAAACATTTTCAAGCCACCTTTAAGCCCAGAGGGTTAGTTTTTCATACTTAAAAGGTCTCAGAATTGGCCTCGGTATTGATTTAAAGGCACAACAACCTGCCTTGAAAAGTATAGCATCTACATCTACAATGGACTTTATTGATTGCACAGAACAAGACATGTCTCTGATCCCTGGCCTGTTTCTTTGGTTAATATATGAAAGCTGTCTGTTGATTTCTATGGCAACCTGCTCGCTCACATCAACCAGTGAAAACACACAGTAATGCCATTCATCATAAAGAATAAGGGGGAGATAATGTGTGTTGATGTGCGAGAGACACACAGGATGGGAGGAAGGATTAGAGAGCCTTTTTTACACCGTATACTGTGTGCATACATGTATACTCAAGTGTGCTTTCTACGCATGAGCCTGTGTATGTGTGCGCGAGCTTGTGTTTCCAAGCAGCGGAGAAGCGAAGCAGAGGCTGACGTCAAGCAGCTGACCTTGGGTCTGGATGTGTTTACTGCTGTGTGAAGTGTCTGTTCATGCAGCCCGTGAGTCTGGAAAACGCCACTGCATGTGAGCGAGGCTACACTGATATGCCAGCCGAGTGTAACGCACACCGCCACCAGCCTTGTATGGTGTTACAGTGACACCTAAACACAAGCGGACAAAAAATAGAAACCCACAAAGCTACGTACACACCTGCACGCACTTTCATATTTCACACTTTCAGCTGGAATGCTAGACACAGTCATAAACATCAAATTACCACCAAGGCTTTGTTTATATGCTGATTATTAGCAGAGAGAAGACACATCTCCTCAATTCCATCTGTTGCGTATTACATTAGTAATGTCTATCTGGGTGATAGAGTAACCCAATGGGATTTCTGTAACTTTATTTTGTTGAAATGTACTCATACTACCGTGTCATGCTGCAGACTACATCTCACTCTCTCCTTCCTGTTTAATTCCTTCAGGTGACTTCGCTGGAGAGTTAATCTGTCTGCAAAATGAATCTGTTGTCAGGCTACTGAAAGTGACAGCTCTTCGTCTTTGCTCTGATCTACAGGGGGTAAACAAAAACAAAAGAAACACTGCAGCAATGCAATGGAACATCCCTGCGGCAAATACCAAGTTATTGAAGCTTGTAATATTCAGACTTCCACAGGTGCTGATTCAAGTTGATGGTCATATTTTAGGCTGCGGTTTGTACCCAGAGGCAAACAGAGGGTCTACCTGTGGGTACTGTTCCTCTCTGTCATTAAGTATTCGCCATGATGAGTTTTAGGACCGCTCCCACTTACCTTGTTATGTAACAATACCGAAAAAATTAAAAGCTTTTTTGAGAAAAACTGCCTTTTCAAATGTACAGACCCAGTTGATTTGTTGCAGTGAGTTGAAAGAGGTTAGACAATTCTCTCAAGCAATAAATGTAATCTTATCTAAAACAATAAAATCTACAACAGACAGGGTTTAGACTCTATCCAAATTTTGTCAAAGTCAAAGGATATCAGTGATATATATTAGAGGCTAACCATTTTTTTAGAGAATTCCTGTAGGATTCCCGTAGGCTGGAAATCAATTTCATTATCAATCACATGACTGGGACAGGAAAAAAAGTCAATGGGAGTTGGCAGGATGGGAATAGTAGCAACAGTAGGTCAGTTTCTCATGTAGTTTTATGGATTTAGGTCTAATAAACACTTTATTCTGAATGTAATCCTCGTCATTCTGGTGTGTTTTTATTGGATTGGGATTGGATGGGAGTATTTTTGTGGGAGTTCCTTTATTGCAGATTCGGCTGTATGCAGCATTAAAAATACTATCGTTGGTGAGTATAGTATATGTAGTTTACAGTAAGTTTAACTTTTTTTCTCTTCCATTACCTCGAACAACATCACCTGTGTACTTACGCATGCTGAGTTTTTAACGCAGCGTAAGGAACTTTACAGATATTTTAATGTCTTAAATGATGACAGTACCATTTTATACAGATTTCTCTTTCTTTCTCTCTAAATTTGAAGTTATTAGGATACTAATCAGGAGGTCAATAAAAGTATTAGTGAGGGCTAGGAAGAGGCATGGAGGAAACATTTATAGAGCATTGAAAAGCAAACTGTCTATATTGACTGTATACACATGATTTAAGGGTGGAATTCATTGTCAGAAGCCAAATTGTAGCATTCTTGGTGCTTGTAGACTCAAAAAAACTTGAACAAACAACAATAAAAAGGCTGTAGTAAGACCAAAAGCCAAGACTTGAGCCATGCACGATTTACAGCAGCTCTCACATGGGCAAACTTTATGCCAGTGAGGCATTCACTGCATGCAGGCAGAAAAATGTATAAAATTAGAAGGGCCAGAGAGTTCAGCATTCACTGAAATTCAGCTCTGTATGGACTCAGTAAAACCACTTTCATTTGACCAGAAACTGCAACAGCAAACCCCAAACCTCCTTTTAAAAGACTCCCGAGTCTGTAAGCACAGCATGGAGTATGGGAAAGCTTCTCACCCTGTAGTTTTGTGTTTTCAGTCGCTCATCATTTCAGGCAAAGAACGGGTGGATAAACATGCGGCGTTGTATCACCCCTTTTCTTTCACCTGTTTCCACTGCCTTGATCTCCTTTCACTCATTCTTTCTGCTCTATTGCCCTCCATTCTCCACATTATCTGTTTCTACGTCTTCTCTCTCACTCTGCAGCTGTAAATCTCCTTTCTTGGCGCTCTTTTTATTTTTATCTTTGTTTATTTCACCCCACCTTTCTTTCGTCTGTCCCGGATACGGCATGGCCTTTGGTGTTTACCATCAATCATCTATTAAGCAGCCCAGTTGCGTCTCTCCGAGCAGAGACTGATGAGTCACACGCTCAGTGTGGATAAGTTGTCGCGAATCAGATGCGCAGTATGTAACTGCAGAACTTCGCCAGTGAGTCATAAGTGATTCCTACTTCACGCTTCATACATCACCCAGACTAAACAGACACACAGATGCAGAGTCCAGAGAGTGAGAGGAAACCTGGGAAACTCTCTTCCTGTTGTCTGACGTGCCCAGAAGGGTTTCCATGTTTCTATTGCTGGGGAACAACTTTGTGAAATCACATATGGGGACAGCATCGTCCGCACGTGGGTATTTTTCTATATATTTACAGTCACATACGCTTCATTCATGACACAGGTGACTAACATACAGCTGGAAACCCGTGCATCTGCCCGGTCTAGTTTTGCACAGGTAACATTTCACATCTATAATGAAAGTTTAGCGTTCTGAACTGGCTTTTTGCTTTTTATGACAATAAGTTGAAATCCTATACTATACACAATTCAAATGAGTCAACACCAAACCCACAGAAAGCTGATTCAAAGCACATACAAGAAGTAAATCACATTTTTCACATCATTAAGCCAGTGCTTTCAGGATTCAAGCTTGTAAAAAGCTGGAACATTCAGTCATTTTTTTTCAGCTTCAGAGATAAATCATGCACATCTTTTGAGCAAAAGATTTATCTGGTGGGGGAAGACTCCCAGGTTTATTGCAAGAGGTTTGGCTATTTGGACTAAACTTAGGTCTGGCAACTGCTTTGCACAGGGAGCTCTGTCCTTCAGCTGCAAATCCCAGGTCCTCAGAGCCCAACGAACCAGTCCACTGAGCTGCTAATGGGTCCTCAATCTTAAGATCACCTCATCACTGAGCTTCGGGGAAAGCACGTTAGAAAAAGTATGTGAAAACCCTGGTAAAATTTTTAGTCTCTGCCTTTTCAGTAATGCACATCATGTTGTGCTTCTGGTGCGAATGCAGCAGGTAGTACTGTCAAAGTGTGTAAAAAAAAACAGTGTACTTTAATGTTTTTAGTTAAAAACGTAATACATCTTAAATGAAAATCGGCGTTAACACCACAATGTCTTTATTTTTAACGGACATAATTCATCTTCATGTAAATATTCAGTATATATGCCGGTCAGTTATTTTACATATGCCGTAAGCCACATTTGTTTTCCTTTTATCTTTTTTTGTTTTTCACTTTATTTCTGGTTCGTTCTCAACAACTGGTTGCACAAGTGATCTTTAAGATGTTTAGAGTAGAAGCACAAGAATTATTCACAACAGTTCCACTTACATGTTGGTTTTTCTTGAAGAGCCACTTGTTCTTCAATTCCCACAGCTCTCCCATTGCAGGCCTGCTCTCTCTCATTGTTGTGCGCCAAATACTTATCTAATAGCAAATAATTTCTCCTCTTATGAAAGCCTTTGACAGTGCTTTCTATTACTCTCCTCTGAAAGGGAATCGTATGAAGTATGTGTTTTACATAATGCTAACTGCAGCCTTTTAAGGGGTCACTACATTCCCTCAGTGACCCCTTACAGCGGCATGTCTAAAACTGAATTATATTTTTGGCAACATGGTGTTGTCTTGTTTTATTATGTGAGAAATTACCCAGTAGTAGGCTGGTATCCATCAGCAATAGAGAAAAATGAGTTGTTTTTACCTTGGACTGAATTTTGTTTTTGTGTGCAGACAAATTAGCAGAGAGAACGTTTATGTAACACCATATGACAGTAAACACATTGACCTTTCATGACAACAATGCAAATGGCTCACAGGGGACAGGTGGCTATCTAAGTACAAAGAGATTAACTGGGTCAATAGGGAGAAGAAAATGAACATTTCTGTGACCTGATCTGTCTAACTGTTCTGTTGATGAATTACTTCTTTTTTCACGCAGTTTGACTCTCCGCCTTGTCTCTACATGCCACATAGCTAGCCCTTTATATTTATTGTGTTATGGAAAAGAGTCTCATTCCCCTCTTTTCTTCCTGTTCTCCTCCTTTTAAAATATAACACAGCTGTACTTCAGCACCTCAGGGTCTAAGCTCAAGTGTAACTGTGGACCTTTTAACCCACAGAATGGGCTCTTCCCTTAACAATTGACACCACTAAAATTATGTCTTTTTTGGGTCATCTAAATCACCAAGTTTGGAAACAGGCTCAGCTTTTGGACTTGCATTTTTTTCTGGTACTCAAAGTGTTTTACAGTGTGTCACGTTCACAGAGTGAAACAGTCGAGATGCTGAACTTGGGGTTCAGCGTCTCGCTCAAGGACACTTCGACATGTGGACAGGCGTCAGGGATCGAACCGCCAACCTTCTGGTTTGCGGACGAGCCGCTCTACCTTGAGAGCCACAGCTGCCTTATAGCAGTGGTTCCCCAAATGTACTCCTTAGAGGCCCCTACTGGGATCTAAGAAAAGCTGGGGGTCAACACACACAAAAATTAAAATCAGACAAAAAATTAAAATCAGTTTCTTCCTTTTCTCTTTGGTTCATCCTATATGCCCTTAGTTAATCTGTATGCATGAATGCATGTATATACATATAAATATTTGTTTGGATAAATGATTCTGAGGTGCATAAAATACACAAAAAAAGAACAAATCCAAGGACATGAAAATATACTAGACGTAAAACAGTGATGCTCTGACTGCAGGAAATACAAGCTGAGCTAGCTGCTAGCTGACCTGATGAAACTGATTGAAAGTTGAAAGATCACAGAGTTGATTATGATTTAGAGTGAGGAGCAAAAAAATATATCTTTTTAAATTGTTTTTATAAATACTTTTTCTTATCCAGTAAGAGTGATATTATAATTTTATTAAACATGTGCAAATCTAATTTTGACAATCTCATAACCTCAGAGTAGACAAAGCCTTAAGGACCCCTTTTGATATTTGGAGACTCCTTGAAGGGGTCCCGGACCCCACGTTGGGAACCATGGGCTTACAGTGTCGGCGAGGGAGGCCCATGCATGCTGCAAATGACTCATTCAAACAAAATCAGGTGCTGTTTTTGCAAAGATTTATATTTTATGAGCTGGACACAAACTGGTTTTATGTCTAAAATTATGTTTGGGAACATGCAATGTTTCGTGAAAAGTAATGTTTTTCCTTCTGTATCCGAGTCCCAGTCGAGCTCTGCACATCAAACACATTTGGCCAAATCTACCTTCACCATCCATCTTGATTTCTGGCAGCAGCGGCAGTTTGGAAATCTGCATTTCTGTCTGCCCGTGCAGTTCTCTCTAATCGTACATGTTGGCCTCAGTTGTCCACAGTCAACTGGACTCAAGTCATATGTGGATATTGTTCTTCTCTCATTCACTCTGTCGTCGCCCCAGTGTGAAGGTTTAGAGTGATTATGCTGTAGAAGAAATGAGATTATTCATCCTGAAACATTTGTTTAGTTTTATCAGTGCAAAGAGATTTCACGTTATCACTGACATAAAAAATGCTCACACATGAGGAGGCTTGTTGGCACTACTGTGCGTTTTCTTTGGAACATCCAAATAAGTGTGCTGGAGTATGAAAATGATATGATCTGCAAAAGAAGGTGAGCATCTCAAGGTAGGGAGTTTTTCACTGAGATGTAATGTCTACAGAAGCCTTAATGAAGCAACTGCCCACATCTGAACCAGCCATCTTTTCTGTGACAAATAACTCCTCTGGAATTCCTCTTAAAATGATCTCTTAAAGGCACCGTCACTATGCTGAAAGCAAACTTCAATCGGATTAATCAGTGCAAGCTCTACCTGGCATCTGGGTTTGAAAAAATAAATAAACGTGATTTACAGTATATTGCCTGTCTTTATTTCACATTTTTGCACCACAGCCAAGGCAGGCTGGTATCAACTTGAATGTTATCTATAGTGTATGATTTGCAAAGAAAAACGTGTGGGTATGTGCTGTTCAGAAACATATATAACCTTCTCTTCTCCAGTATAGTAAGAATACTGGGTTCCGCGATGCTCTTATACTATTAGATTAGTGAAGACCACTCCAGCGAATCTTTTCAGCCAAATTTCTTTTTTTTTTTACAACTGCAGACCTCATAGACGCTGTGAAAAAAACACTAACAATGACAAACCGTTCCAATCACAACGGTGGATTACGAGAAAATAAGAAAATGACCTTGTGCTAATGGTGGGAAAACATTTAAAACGGCATCGTCACCGCATCAAACAGAAGCACATTTTAGTTTGCTGCATTAACACAAAGCACGTTTTTGCAGCAGAGTCTCCTTACACTAGTGTTAATATATTGTTGGCCACTTGGTGTAAGTACAAAAAGCTGCAAACACACATTAACAAATTATCACCATATAAAGTTAATATGGTGAACCTGTTAGCAGTTAACAGATGACTATTTGCACGTCCAGCAAAAAGCAACATAAATATTTTTTTTTTTACTTGCAAATACGAGTCCAATATTTTGTGTAATCTGAGCTCTGTTTGGACCCCACCGACCACAAATATATTTGACTGATTCGCTGTTGTGTCGAAAAACTTACTTTGTCAGTGTGCCATTTGTTGCTGGGAGGTCGCGTACAATTCGTTGAGTAGAGTTTCTTTAAAGAAAATAGTGGTGAGTTCCCTGTAAACTTAATAAACTTAAACATAATAATTAGACCGGTAGTTGCAAAAATACAAAAAAATCTGTGCCACTTTAATGTTCCATGATGAAATTAGAAAGTGGTATCGCATTCAACATCAGGGTTTGGCATCAGTGTCTGTGCTTATAAAGCCAGACCATTTTTGAGTCCACAGGCCGCCTTCGGATGTTCCATTACAGAAGAAAATACTATATTTTCTGTAAAAGCATCAACAAACTTCTAAAATGCTTTCAAAGTCTGATTCTGTGTCCTCATTCATCTGCCACTTCCCTGGGGGGGGGTGGTTTCAAACATTCTGGTCAAATCTGTGGCTGAATAGATGATGCAGGTGGAGAAAAATGTGAATACAACAAAAAAGTGAATCGCAGCAACTAATCACAAACATAACACACTCAAACAAAGTAGGTGGATCACACATATTGCCATCTGAATTGCCTTTACAACACTGTCTGCTGGAGTTTGTCACACAGTCTAAAGACACAGACTTTCCTATAAAAAACCCAACTCCCTGCAGCACTGGAGCGCTCTGATATTTTAAGTTCCATCTAAAAGCTTCACTTTTTGGTGCCATGATTTGCATTACACAATCTTACGCTCTTGCTGAAAGTACCTGACATCGGACCAAAAAGCTGTCTTGATTGGCTGATGGTGAGCAATAATCTTCCTCTCTTTGGAAGTGTCCTGTTGGCGATCAGATCCTTTCTGGCCACCGGGGAACATAGTGTTATAAACTCAAAAAACCGAGACATCCACAGGATTAGGCAATCCCCATGTTTTGTGTTACATTTCCGTGCGCCAATCGGCGAAGCTGTTGCCATGTTTAACAGAATTCGATCTGCAAGGCTGAAGGTTTGCGATTGCAGCCAGAGATTTTGTATTGGTTGGCTAATTGTAGGTGATGGTGTTTCCTGTTGTGGCAAGGGACATGCTGAGTCAATCACAGCGCAGGGTCATTGCGGTCACGCCTAATAAGAAGCAGAATTAGATTGTTCACGTCTGCAAACCGAGCACATGAAGGAGTCATACAAGAGAGGGAGGAGCAGGACAGAGGGGAAAATAAAACAGGTCAGTCCAAATATTGGCATGAAAAGGAGAAGAAAAGCGAGCCATTGATCCTTGTATTGTTTCAGCTGAGGAGTGTCTGTAGCCAGGAAGTCTTAGACAAAAGCACTGCGGTGGGGTTAAATGTCTACAATTACAGCACCATATCATAAAAGAGGGGAGAACTTTATGCGCGGTTACACATGTTAGAAGAGATGAATACAGTGTAGCATCCTTCCTCTGTCAGTTTTATGTCTCCATGGCTATTGCAGGTATTATCACTGCACGAGGAGGCAGTCAGTCGACGCCTGTTCTCACTCCACAGTGGTTAGAGCAAAGGGATGGGTGTCCAACAGCACCACTCCAAAATACATGTGAGGTGAAGCCTTAAACTTTAGGCGTGGTGCATCCAAAATAAGTCTGCTCCAAGGAAAAGTTACAGCTAATATCTCAAAAGGCCAAATGATGTCGTTTGCCGTTACTTTTTCAACATAAATTTATTGAGGAGGTCCAAAAGAAAACTTCTGAAGGAACACACATGCTACTAACATCAGAGTTAACACACAAGTCATCTCTCAGTCATGGCATTTTATCAGAGTCTGCTTGAATCAATGGGCCTGTTTGCAGGCAGATGCTCCATACACTATAACACTTTTCTGATTTACGAGTTGGAAACTCACAACATCAGAATAAATCTGATCCCGAGAAACTTATAAAATGGTTGTTTAGTTCTTCACATGGCAGCCACAACTGGATACGTTTGCACTCTATGTACTTCAGAGTCGTCTGCTCTCTCTCTCTCTCTCTCTCTCTCTCTCTCTCCCAGTCCCCATTTTTTTTTTTTGGCCTTCCAGATTTTTCTCTGGAGTTGTCAACATTTGAGCACTCGAGGACCGGCACAGCAGGATCCCAGAACAACAGCAACGGTCACATGAGGGCCTCAGCGTGAACTGGACTGGCCCATGACCTGTAGCTGGACTGTAACTCAGGTACAATGACCTCATGAAGCACAGGGGAATAGGCCTGTTCTCAAGCAAAACAAACCAATACAGCGCTGGAAACAGAAAGAGAGCTTAAAATGCATTAAGAACTGGAAGAATACATGACACAGCAGCGGCTTCGTACTATTTTTAGTGATTCAGTTTTTTATCAGCCTTCATCCAAAGCTGTTTTATGTGTCTTACTGTCAGCCTGTTAAGATGATTATGCAAGTCAAGAAAGTTTGTCACAGCAAAGCAAACATAACATTTAAACAACACAGTAAAGTACCATTTTAGTTTTGTGTGAAACCACTGAGTGCATTACATTTCTTTTTCACGCAATATATACATTACCATCATCAACATGGCCGTCACCTTGGCGTCATTCTTCCAGTGCAAAGGAAAAGGTCAAAATCACTACAAATCTGGTAATACTGAGAGCTGCGGCAGCGTCTTCAGAGCAAGAAGTTATGATGTGGCTTACATGACTTTTGTTTTCACAGTCTCATACTTCAAAATGTTTATGACAAACTGTAACTTTATTGAATCACAAAACTGTCTTTTAAGTTGGAAAACACTGCACGTGTCATTGACCATTCGAAAGGGGAAAAAAAGATTGACTGCCGTACGTATTTTTCATGACATAAGGTCCCGTAGTGGTCGACCAGAAGGGGCATAAGTGGGGGAATCAAGCAGTCTGGTTTTATCCAAATTTCAGAAATAGGTCAGCTAGAGGCGCGAATCTTGATTTAATTGATTTGATCTCGCATCTCGACGTATTGCATCCTCAATTTTCTGTCATTCCACTTTGCAACCTTTTCATCAGTTAATGCTGAACTCCCTTTCATTTGCAAAGTGCTTTCAGACTACAACAGTCTGTAACAATATATCAGCTTTTAGGTACCAGTATCTGTGTGACCCACCTCAGTACATAAACAAAAATAAAACAACAAATCCCTCTGCAGTGCGTTACGAGTAGAGGTGTGAAGACTCACTGCCATCATGATTCAGCGTGATTTCGACGCACCTTTGATTTGAAAAATGTCCGCTCCTCCAATGTCGAACCGCACTGAAAGATATTACAAATAAATGCGTTGGTATCTGTACACAAACACAATTCATAGATGAAAATAACAAGCTGAGCTAGCTGCCTCCTATCTTTAGCTACGTGTGTTCAAAAAGAACCAGTTCCTCGAAGGTCACCTAGATTGAAACGACTCGCCTCCTCAGTTGCCGTCTATTTTCTAACTCACTCATGGTATGGAAGCAATCTGTCATTTGAGTTGAAGAATTGTTGCACTTGAGGAGAGTTGTACTTACCTGTGCTTGGGCAGGTGTGTACAGTGTGGTAGGGATTCCGTTAGCGCAGGTATGACGATGGAAAACCTGATAATTACTGTCATCTTTATCCCATGTAAGTATAGCTGTGGCTCAGCCATTCTGGATCTGAGTGTTGCTTCATCGCAGGAGGAGCGGAGGCTTGTCCAGAGAAATAGCTTTCGGGAGCTGCGCTTTCACTGTCAAGCTGCAGCGATACGGTGGTTTATAAGCCTTTAACTGGTGTAATTTTAGCTTTAATGAGCACTTGAGGAGAGAGGTATGTTGAAAATTGGTACTGTGTGCCAATAAAACATTAAAAAGAAGCTCCTGGCAACCCTTATCTTGCAAAGTCTCCGTACATGCTCCAGTTGTAGGCTTTCAAGTGTAATTCCTTCACTCTGGCCACTTTGAGAAATATTTTGGGTGGCAGTGCTCACTGTTGTGTCGTTAAGAAACTATGAAATCAAGCTAAAAAGTTAAAAGATTGTTTAATTCTGTCAGGGAATCAACTTTAAATTAATTTAAACTTTTCACCACATAGAGTGAACAGACGTTTTCTGGAACAAACAGAGACTTCCCCTTCCAGTAGAGCACTTAGCAAAAGCTGAGATACACAGCAGTTTTTAATGCTTTTTGTTCACCCAGTGGATCCGATCAGTGTTTTTTCAGGGCTAAAAGAGGTCAGGAAATGGGCTTACACCACAGAGGATAGTGTAATCCTTCAGCTGCAGTGAAACCATGAAAATCACCTAACTTGGTTTTATGAGTGATAAGTCTCACAAAGTAATTGATAGCTTTTTTCATCACCATCAACACCGAAGCAAACACACTGATGTTTTTGCACCATCTGGGGAAGATCACCCAAGGGCTCCCCCCCGATGACCTCTCCATGCGGTCTGGTTAAACATCCTGTCTACAAATGAGGGGCAGAGATGATGTCCAAACCGAGCTGGGACCATGTTACAACCTACCCTCCAGAGAGGTTTGGGTCATCCAGACAGGAAATGAAAGGGAAAATGGTTGTAAAACAGGTTCTGCTCATGACTCATCCAGAGACCTGGCAGTCAGAGCGGAGCGGCCTGCAGCTCGTCCCTCAGCTTGTTCTGTCCGGGACTGGTTTGTCGTGCCACTCTGCAAGTCAGTCGCATGTTGAAAGATGTACGTTACCAAACTTACACTTAATTACATCTCTGGGATTTTTTTTCCCCCTATCCTTAGTTATTTGATGTCAAAGAAATTAGGCCGTTAATGACAGTTTTATGGAAGTGCTTGACAATGTAATACGTTTTTACTGAAGCCTGCCATATTTTGGAGCTTTGAGGCTTTCGCAATTGTTGAATTGTCGTGTAGAAGATCTCTAAAGCAGTGACGGCATCAATAGGGACGATTTTAAACCCCCTTAAAGTTTGGGTTTCAAATACAGGTTTGTCTTGCAATGAATTGTAATGACTTAGGAAGAACACAACTATAGTATTTCTTAAGATTGTAACACTTCAAGGTTCGGTGAATATTCTTTATTTGAACCATGTGGTTTGATGAGATTTGATTAAAAGTGATCTGGCAAGGCAAGCAAACGTTGCGACAACTGTCCCCGTGGTTTTACTGGAAGTAAGTTCTAAATCATTTTCATAGACCATATGTGTGAATAACAATTAAAATCTGGATTGTTTGAAACAATGGTTAATTACAAGCAGTCTCCCCGCCTCTGTTGCTGCATTCTGTGGCGCAGCTACAAAAAACACTGTGTGAAGCAATTGCAAGGCATGTGAATTGCAGGTGTGACTTTATGACACATTAAATGACAGAGTAAAACAAGGAACCACTCAATAAATAAGTCAAGTCAAATTTATGTATCCAGACAAAGAAATGAAAACAAATTATGAACAAGTTAAGTCATAAAACAGAAGTTATTTAAACAAATTAACCAAAATATAATACTGAAGTGATCCAAGATGAGATTGAAGTTGGATCTAAACCAACCTGTCAGTGAGAAAAAAATGTGATTTTAATTGAGATTTGATCTGGCGGATCAGGCAGCTGCTCCCTAGTGCTACTAGTGGACATAATCTCTGTAGGATATCTTTAACTAAAGATGCACTTACAGGAAGCACTTAAAGCTACCCAAAGAGATGCATGTCATGGAACTGACTGATTACAGTAAATATTACTACAAAAAAGGATCTACTGCAAGACGAGCATCAGAGTAGCGATGAGAGAAAAATGACTGCGTTGTACTGTACACCTGCATGAGTGTGATTGAATGTTACCGGGCCACACAGCTGCATATAAGCAAACATCTTGCAAACAGCTGATGCTGATCCCAAGTGCACCTACAGCCTGAGGTAACGCACATGCTGCATTAAAGTCATAAATGTTCATAGCATTTATTTTACGTTTTTATCATCAAAATGTTTCAGTGTGTTTTCGTCCCAGCTTTAGTCCTAGTTCACAGTTTCAAGAAGCAGGTGTTTGTGAAGACTATAAATACACATAAGAGCCACTGATAATTGAATTATGATCCAATTATGAGTCCACTGGAGTATAGTTTTATGTATTTTGGACATGAAACAGGTGGATACAAACTGAGCAGTGATGCTCCATCGGTGCTATTTGCTGGCGGATGTGTCAGCACTGGGCTCACGGCCTCTCTCACTTTTTCATTTTTTTTTTTTTTTTTTGTTTTTTTTTTTTTTAAGGAAAACCTCCAGCTGGCCGTGTGTGTGGAATTACACCCCAGGATCCAAACGGGGCTGGCTCACAGAAAAGAAAACAGCTGTCAGACAATGAATTACTGTTCTGTGACCAGACAAGTACTTTTCTGAAGAGTGGACGAGGAAGCTGAGAGTGTGTCAAGAATTACACACATATCCATACTCACACTTGCACATGTACTAATATCATAAGCATATTTTTCATATCCAGAAGCTCATGAGGTCATAAAACTTCAAATTAAACTACTTTTCTTCTCTAAAATATGGACCGACCCAGTAAATCCTCTAATATTTTTTTTTTTTTTTTTTTAACTTCTGGTTATAATACTTAATTCTGAACTGTCACAACAATCTAATATAGACTTCCTCTCTGTATATAAACATCCACATGTTCAGGCTTCTGTAAGGTCCTGAAGCTAGAGGAAAAAAAAAGTCTCAGACTTTCCAAAAATGCTGTTCTTTTTCTGGTGGGGGTTCTCAAAGGTCTGTGCAGCTCACTTTGCAGCAGCGCGGCTTTGCAATGCAAACAGCGCACATCCTCGGACTGACCCCTGTGAACCGAGCCGACAGCTCAACAGAACGACCCCAGAGCCTGCAGATCTCAATGCCGCCTCAGTCTCACACATGACTGTGAGTGACTGGGGATCAACGGCCTCACGGCACACAGGAGCCTCTTAGAGGAGCATGGAAGGAGGGCTCAAAGCTTAATGTGTGTTTGTAACGGAGGCAAACTGAGGATCAGACAGATCTGGTTATAAAGAAGTTTGAGTGTTGCAGTTTAGCTGCAGAACTGCTTTTTTTAAAAAAAAAAAAAAAACTCTCCACTGGAAACAGCTTGCTGAGTCCAGAGTGAAAAAACACACCTTTCTATTCGGTTCAACCAGTACAGGAAGAGTACCTGTAGAGATCGAACCATGGTTGGAAAGTGGCTGTAGTTTCCATTTTGTTAATAGTGGACCAGTATGGAAATTGTCTGGGTACTGGGTATATGGTCTCAGCTGGTTTGGTTTATGGGGTGAAAATCTGTAAACCACACAACTAAAACACACTCTCCTTAAATTTTATATTTCCATTAATGACTAAATTAAAGGGTTAGCTTGGACTTTTTGAAGTGGGGTGGTTTCATTACTTGGTTTTTACCTCTGTTATTTTATTGCATTGTGTTTTGTCTTAATTCATTCATTTTATGATTTGAGTTTTGCTGTTGCCCCCGCCCACAGCAGTACATGGCACAGCTTCCTTGCCGGTAATCCTGTCAGCTTCTCCAAACTGGGGGTGTGTCGACCACTGTCTATGAGTAAATGCCTCATACAATCACACTTCAAGAAATCCAAACTAACAAGATACAGCACATGAAAGAGCTTCAGAGCGGCCATCTAACTCTGGATCGATGCTACTTGTACTTTGTGTTTCTGTAAGATATAGATTTGTAAGTTTAATGGTGTTTGCATGTTCATGAGAATCTGATACCCGTTTCACAAACCTGGGAGCATCCCCGTGCCTCTCTGTGTGTGTGTGTCTATTACATTTGTGTCCCCATGTGTAAAAATTGCATTTAACGGTACTAATCAAATCAGAGCTCAATCTCAGTCAACCTCATCCAGCTGCAATGTGCAGCTTTCAAAAGAAAATCAATCTCTCCTGCCAAGGGGTTTCTCAGCATTTCTCCTCGCCTGTACAGCTTTCCTCCTACCGATCAGATTTAATTGGAAAGTAATGAAATTTCTTTTTAAGGAAATGATACAAGTTTACAAGGATCATCTTGTTTGGTAGACATAGGATAGCCTTATCTCGGTTTGTTTTTTTTACGAGGAGGTAGAGTCTGCACCAGTCTGCTCCAGTTCAAACGAAAAGTGTCTAGTCCTTTCACAGTGCCCTTGTATAAAATTACCTGGCTTTTATATCAGCTCTACCATCTGGGTCCTATTACCTCAGCAACTGATGAGCCGGACTAAAACGGTTTCATTTGTCTGCCAGAGAATAATATTGCGGTTTACCAGCAAAGGTTATGTTTGTTATAGAGCGGCGGCTTAAAAACACTCCAAATTGCTTTGAAACCCATTTAGATGTATTTTCTCCAGGTGTAAATGTAAAGCTATTTTGATACCTACAATGATACTCAAAAGTATAATAAAATCATCATAGTATACATCATGATGCTAGGAGAAGAAACAGACTGGGTGGCTCTGGTGGCGAGACTGAATTTAAGTGAAAAACAGAGCTTTTTCTAAGCTTAAATTATCTCTGAAATCACCAACATGGTTTGGTAAGAAGAATATAGTATATTTTATCTTGGTATTTGGGAATTTGCAGTCGAGCATATAAATATACAGTTTTAAGGCTACTATTAGTGGTCTGAAGAATGCAAGTCATATAAAGCAGCTGCTAAATTCAAAGCAATGGCTTGTGTGGGGGCCAAAGATGTCATCTGTTTTAAGGGTGAGACAGTTACAAAAGTGGGGTTCAAAGAGCCACAGCAACAAGCAGGATGATACGCAGCCGGTCAGAAAGGCTTTTCTTGGCCTTTCCTTAAACATCCACTTGAACCGTGCTGATACAGTGCTAATAACATGGAAAAGTAACCAGAGATAAATATATAACATTTCAGCTTCGGTATCTTCTGCTAGACAGATAGAATTGATCCAATTGTTTCGGTAAAAAAAACATGCAAAGGCTGTGATTTAATTTTTCATTTGCAGTACGAACTTTTTGATTCACGCAGATTTATAAAATGCCTGAGGGATTTATTTCAGCAAACAAAGAGTCATTTTAGCTCCTCATTTAGCTCCACAGTTTTTTATTAGCTCAGTGAAGACACATTAACTGCTCATGTGAGACTGAACATATAATTATCAGTTGGACAGACTTTCAGGATTCTCCCTGTTTTTTTTTTGTTGTTTTTTTTTTCCTAAACTAAAACCTGTTTCTACTTCACACCTACAGCTCTTGAAATCCCCGCTCCCCTCTTGTTCATCTGCGAATAAAGACGCTCTGCGCAGACGAACACACACACACACACACACACATAACCACTACGCATAGTGCTGATACGGGTGCAATGCTGTTTACTGTGGGTGTGTGACAGTGTATGACAGATTGTACCTCCTTGTCAACAGCGGTTAACACGGACCGCCCTACACATGCAAACATCCAATAAGAGACCTGGGCAGTGGCTCTAAAAGACCACAACACACACGCAAAACACACACAACATGTGCTCTGGATACACTCAAAACCAGCAGCGCGACAATAGACATGCAAGCCGCAGCTAAAATTACATGGAAGGCCTCTGCGATTATTTAACCTGCGAGTTAGATTTATTTTTCTGGAAATTAAACGTCAGAATTTAATATTGATTATTCTTACTTAACAAAATTTCACCAGTAGTTGATAAATTGCAGCTGAGAATAAAGCAAGATTAGACCAACTATTTTATTTTATCACTTATATGCAAAGTTGTGCTATTATTAGTTCTATTATTTAAAAATATCACATGGTAATGTAAAGCATTAATATATAGAATAGTTAAACATGGTATTATGTTTATTTAGATGTCAATGCAGCTAAAACAGTGGGCATCAAGGTGTTTCATCCAAATAGATTAATAATGCTTTTTTTGTCAAATATATAATGTTAGTTCATAATTGAGCAGCTGTAAGTTTCATTACCGAGAAAAGCTGCTTCATAATTCTTACTTCTGACTCACTGCAATGCAAACTATGGTGCAAGAGCAGAATTTCCAAACAGTCACTCAACGTCTGTTTTCTTTATACATCTCTTGGGCTTTTCACAGAATCCAGGAGTAATTGTGTGTTAACTGACATTAATGTTGTAAAAGGTTTTTACTGCATCACAGAAAATCAGCTTACAGCATTTCATGAAAGTGTTGCCTGGGTCGGAAATGATTCTTGTTATTGTAACATCTGATGCCCAGTTTCTCACACACGTGGACACCATTAGCACTCATTTACATACGAACAGGATTTTGTAGAAAATCAGTTGCAACTAAGGTGTGAACACTGACAACAAAAATATACTGTACTTATTTCGCAATGATGCTACTTTTAGTTGGTTCTCCTTGAAAATGTATTGCTCATCAAATAAGATAGATAAGATAAGATGGTCAACACTCTCTCTCTCTCTGTCTCTCTGTCTCTGAGTGAGAGAGGACACTCAGTTGTCCTGCCGGTTCTGAGACTTATATAAGATAAACCTGCTAACCTCAATGACACTAATCTCCGAGACGAGTGGATCACCTTCCTTCCCTGCCCTCCCTCACCTTCTCCTGCGCAGACATACAAACACAAGTACACACACACACACACACACACACACACACACACAC
>JAPQRN010000009.1:22447395-22469100 GCA_037367275.1 Coranthus polyacanthus
ACCATCTTCTGCACATATGCTTCCTGCATGTGTGTGCATGTGTGTGAGGGAGAGAGAGAGAGAGAGAGAGAGAGAGAAGACAGAAATATTAAAACAAGGAGACAGACACATAGATTCGCTATTTAATATGCAGCACAGCCATGCACATGCACATTGTCAAATTTTGCATAAATTGATTGCATTTGATCTATTTTGAATCATGTGTAAGTTGGAGCTCCACATCTTGGTGTGGTTTAAGCCTTGTGTTATTATTGCTATTGACCCTAATATTAAAGACCCTAGAATGTACTTGGATATGGGACCTAGTTGCCTGAGCTCAGGATCCCTTTTAAATTGGTTTAACTTAATCCTCTTAACCACGGAAAAGCAACATTTTACTATCACTAATCTAATCTAATTGCACATTAAGATTACACGTTAAGCGAATTGACATTAAGTGCAATTAAATGTTAACACATATAAAAGTAAACACCTATTGAAGCAGAAAAATAGATGAATGTACCTTTAGCGTTAACGGGGTTATTTTCTCTTTATTCACACAGTCGGGTAAAAAATCCAGGAGACAGTCCAAAACTATGTCCTTCACAGTCTGGAAATCACTTTCACCTTTCATATCTGCGCAAAATATCAGGTCTAGGTCCTTATAGCCCAGTCCGCTATCCTCATGCAGAATGTGGCTTGCTGCAGACCCGTTTAACCTAACGTCCCGGACGTGGATCTGTTTCTCCTCCATCCGACTCCGCACTACTTTGACAATCTGACGGGGCTGCATCTCCAGAGTGGGGAAGTTTCCCCGACCGTGGATCGGTATGGTCTCCGTTAGAATAGAGTCCAGCCGCTGCACTTGCTCCCAGTTGAGGACGCTAACGTTGCTGCCTTCGGTGTCGGACATATGGCTGGTAGTGGAGCTACTGTCGTCTTCTGACATCGTGGTGGAAGAAGGGAAGATTTCAGCAAAAAAAAAAAAAACAACAAAAAAAAACCAACAAAACAATTAAATACTTTTGTCAAAATAGGAACAACTCAGCGGTCGCGCCTTTACGCACAAATTTTCTAAAGCAAACTGACTGTGAGTTCATCCGCATCAGGATTGTCAGTACTTGAAGTCGTCCGAATTGGATGTAAGCATATTAAATTAAAATAAAATACAAAAAAATGATAATAAAATAAGCACAGAGAAATGGTGATAATTGCTGAAGCGCGGTTGAGTTCTCGCAGTCAGACTGTGGCTGGATATCCAGTTGCAGAAGCAGCCGAGCTGGTGGAAGAAGTGCAGCCAGTCAACAGAAACGTTTTCAACCCGAGCCTTAACTTTCTCTTCTCTTTCGCCGTGCTTTTAAAACATTTGCTACAGTGCCGCTGTCAATTCGTCCGAGCGCTGCGCATCACAGTCTTTGAAGGTCGCTGATGATCCAGGAGGGGGTTTGCTTTTCCGGCTGTGACTCCATCGCCCAAAGGCACGCCTATGATTTTATGAATTTGCATGAATAAACTTCTCCTCAACTCGAGTCGCACTTTGACACAATCCTCCCACCGACGATCAGCCCCTCTTAAGAATCGAAGATGTTTTTTTTTTTGGGGGGTTTTTTTTTTTTTGCGCGCAAGCTCCTACATATTTTTTAATTTCTTCTTTCGTCGCCAATAAATAATCCTCTTAATGCAACTATGTGCTCAGGAAATCCAACTTGCTTTCCCCAGGTCTGTTCAGTTCGACATATTTTCCCCACTTGTGGAGAAGCGCGTCCCTTAGGAAGAGTGAAGTCTGCAGTCTGAAGATGTTGAGCCGTGCGTCACCCCGCCCCCCCCGTGATCTGACAGACCTGCTGCTCGCCGCTAACCCGGCTCAACATGAATTACTTCGAACTCGACTTGATAAAATAGATCCGCAGCTAAGAATATAACGCTTTTAATCTGTGGATCCTAAAGAGCTGATTTATATTCAACACGGTTTTGCAGCATGATACAGGCCCGCACCCATTTGTGCTCAAAGATTGATTCGCCTGATTGTCTTTTACAAAGTAGTAAAACGTTTCCAGTCAAGTGCGATCGTCTTTGTATCAGAAAAAAAAGCTATACGTTAAAAACATAGTATTTAAAAAAAAAAAATCTAACTTTTTTCCCTTATTCAACCTGTTTTGTCTGCGGATGGTTTGACGTTGCCATGGCGCCCTCTGTAGGCTGGTTCAAGATCAAAATATAAAGTATTTTTCTTTGTTTTAGACACACTATCGCCTTTAAGGTGTCTTATTTAACTGATTTGACAAGCAATAAATCATGTGATTGTGGAAACATCACTTGTGCCATTGAAAATACACAGTAAACAATTTCCCCAATAATCTAATAAGCCTGTTTTTCCCCAGACCACTACCACATTCAGGTCAGGAAGTGTAGCCTCTTACTGATGAAGAACAATACTGTTATGGGTCACGCAGGATTTGTTTCAGAGTCTGTGGAACTTTATAGAATTGTAGCTGCTCTGCGATATCCATCAAGAAACTAATTTGCACGTCCTGTTTTTCCAGACTCGAGTCAGCCCTTGTTTGCAAACAGCAGACAGTCACAGGTTCGGGTAGAATGAGAGGGGTCAGAGGTCAGGAGGAAGCAGTGGGTAGGGTCTGGTGGGTCAGAGGCAGACTGCAGTCGTGTCGGAGAGGGGCACCTGTCATGGACGCTCCATTAGGTAATGTAAAGTCTGCGTCACTACAGTCACCTAGATCTGTAAACCCAGATTATCCCATTTACTCTACGGTACTGTCTTAACCCCAGGGCCCACACAGGAGCTGTGCCTCTGCACAATGTCGCTCCCTCTGCGGGAGGGACACACATAGTTAATATAACGCAGAAGTGGCCTCAGAAATGAACGAAAATTACAAGTGGATGAAAGAGAAAAAGCAAGCGATTCGGTGCCATACTTTTGAGGAATGGACCTTCAGTCGACTTTAAAAAAATAATTCTGTTTTGTTTTCATACTTTGCTTTGGCACGTGTCAGACAGGTTGATCACAAGCCTCTGAAATTGAACTCCACATCTGGAAATGTACATGGAACTATTAGTGAGCTACTATGGACCAAGAGCAGCTTCGTCAATGTGTTTCCCAGGTGCGGAGTGATGGCCGTTATGGATTGGATAGAGTCCCTCAGTAATGCACCGTGCAGCCACCCTCTGCAAAGTTAAATCAGACCAGTTGTCATAGACGCACCGCGGGTATGCGTACTGTACGTCCAAAACAGAGGCCTGCTGATGAGTTGGTTTATGTGAACGCTGCCTGCCGCTTCATTATTCACAGCGAAATGGATGATTCATTGGCCGGTGTTTATCGAAAGACAACATCAGATTAAGTTGTCAAAATAAAATGAACTTAAAGACACCTGGTGAATGATGTCGAAGGCTTTCCCCGCCATCAGACAGCGTTTTATTCATTGGCATGAAACCCTCCAGCAACTTAAAATATGGGATATGTAGTTTCTTTTACTCTAGAGGCTCTAATGTATGTTAAAGAGTGCTTTTCTTTGATTCCTCACAAAGAGAACTTGCCCCTGGGGTCCGTGAAACATTTTCCTGGACAGTTCATTCCAGTAAAAAAAAAAAAAAAAAAAGGAAAGAGGAAAAAGAGAGACCTGCTTTGTTTTCAAATGCCATTTATCAGAGTTGGATTTATGTACCATGAAGTCTAACATGCCCGTCGTGTTTGAGCTTTTCTTCAGGGTGGGACCATCGAACCTCTTCTCCAAGTCTGGATCACTTAACATCATCCAGCATAAGAGTAGCACTGAGGTTTTTATTTTTATTCCTGCTCTCAAGTAGGAGTACACCCACACTAACGATGATTTAAGCGTCGGCTCTTAATTAGGTGTTTTGTACTGATTAGATTAGAAGTATTCCTTGGATCAGTCGGCTGGAGGCTCGCTGCTAGAACCCAAGCATGGCTCTACTTTGTTCATCCCCGTCTTCAAGTTGTATGGAAGTCCGCTGGACAGACACCGACAAACACTATAAGACCTAAAAAGATCGTAGATAGGAATTGTTTATTTGCCCTTTCAAACGATTCCTTCAAGTAAGGAGGAGTAGTCGCTTTTTGTCTAATACCGTGCATCTTATGAGCACAGTATGATCATGAAAATGTAATAATGAAAAAGCTCAAGATGTGTCATAAAAAAGTTGGTGTCCTTTCAAATGTGTGTCAAGTATATATGTTAAACCTTTTTGGAGCTCTGTAATCAATATGTCTTCCTCACATTTCTTCTTCTGTGTCTGCTTGGCTCAAGAAAATCAGGCCTTGAGATAAGTTTAAAAAGAAATATGTTGATCTTGAACTTTTAACTGGAAACGGAATTATTCACCTGCAATCCCAAATAAATTCACAGCCAGCAGTAATAACAGCCAAAAATAACACCTCTCCTGTCTCTCGTGATAGTATTTTGTATATATATATTGAATTACATTTGATTAAAGTCCCACGATAAGAAAAACCTGTAAAAAACATCAACATTGTTGGCTTTGATTCACATCTCATTTTCTAATTTGAGCAATTTTTGAGGAATGAGTCGTGTGGAATTTTGTTCTTCACAATATCAGCGAGGAGAGATGCCAAAGTTCATGTTCCTTCAGCATAATTATTAGAATTTCTGTCTCATTAGGAGCAATCCGGTGAAATCCTGACCTCTTCCTACCAACCTCGCATTCTTGTTATGTTGTGCCAAGGTGGGAGAACAAGCCAATAATGAGAAGTGATAAAACAATGCTTGCAGCGCGTATAAAAGGTCTGTTGGCATTTGTGCAGAGAGGATTTAAAAACTTTTAAAAACCTTTTCACTTTTACTCTTTCAACAGTGAAAGTAAAAAAAAAAACAAAACAACACTTTCTTCTTCAACTTAGAGAAGAAAAGAAGACGAGTAGCACGAGTGTCAAATTCAATCAGAAACACTTGACCCTTTGGAAGCAACAGGATGATGGCCATGCAGGTTTGAGCAGTTTCTGAGGATTCACCAGAAGTATGTGAGCTATGACATAACTAGAAAACAAAGATCCAGTCGCTGCCGTTGCCTCGGTGTGTCTTCGGTTCCCCTTCAGCCTCACTTCCCCCCCTGCTCTTTTGCTTTCACAGAGATAACTGGATTTCCAGGAGGGTCACATTAGTTTGTCCCGGCTGTCGGAGAGATATTCCCGCTGCTGACGGAATAGTTAGTTTTGGTTGTGGATCAGAGGCACGAGGACAGAAATGGGATTTCCAGTCCTTTTCAGTCAAACTGCTTCTGACCCCCAGTGACAAAAAGCTGGAGAATCGCTCCGCCATCAAGGAAATGTAGCGTGGTGAGGTTATACTGGGTCTGTGGAGAGGAGAAGCAGCAGCAATCGCTTCAATACAGAGAATCCCTTTATTTCGCTTCTTTTTGATCCCGAAGGAATAGCACGTGTGATGTGTTTGGTTTCAAATTGCTTCGGCAGATTAATGCTGAAGGTTACAGAAGGAGTCCTGTTTCACAGCAAGATAGAAGGGCCCATCTCACCTAATCGTCCTTATTATAGTGCCTTTGCGATCTCACAGCCTGCAGGTACAATGCACAGTAAAAGAGCAGAACACTGCAAAAGCACTTGAGCGACTAATAGATGCTACAGACATGCTGTGATCTTGGTACTGTATGTGCTGTCTCTGGCTAACTTCCATTTACTGGATCCACTTTAATGGTATGACAGCCTCTCCCCCACCTGGACGTCCAAAACTTTGCTGAAGGCGTGCTGCAAAACATCCACAAACTGTGCTGCTCAAACAGCCACACCTTTAACTAAAAGGCTTCTAAGCACGGCCTTCTAATCTCCATTACTGTAACTGCACGCCTAATTGCACCCTGCAACGTTTATGGGTGTGTTCATGTACAGTAACAACATGTCGAAGCAGTCATCCGAGACGGATGGGTGAAACAAAAGACACTTATCTTACCCAGCTCAGTCTGAAAAGACGGCTGTCAGTGAAGAGGAAGAATGAGAAGATGATAAGCCGAAGAGAGAAAGAGGAACTAGCAAAGTCAGTCACAATCGGACTGTGGTTTGGCAATATTAATACCAGGCTTCACACTTTATGCCTGACTTAATCAAATTCTCCAAACCCAAACAACCGCACGTGCAAAGATATTTTGCAAGTGAAATGTGTGTGCAGAGGCTCAAACATTTTCTGACTGCCTCGTGCAAAAAAAAAAATCAAGAGTGGTGTAGACAGGAGTCATGATAATTGTCGACTGTAATTGTAGAAAAAAATATACAAAATACAAAAAAGGCCGGATATCATTCACAGACTCTCAAATTCACATCTGTCATCACGTCCACCGGTTTGGCACAATTCTGAGAAAAAAAAACTGAAGGACGCTCTTTGTCAGGAGACACGTGGCTCTTATGCTGTCAAAGTGAAAACTAGTGGAGGCTTAGAGGACGTCACCAGACGAAGGCCGTCACGTTCTTGCCACAAAACACTTCCTGAGGCACTAATCATCTGTGTAAAGCTGCCAGTAGAGTGACGGCCGTGGAGTGACCAGGTAATCCACGTCTAAATGGCTCCATGTCTACTAAATAGGATTGAGAGGGCGAGCCGAACCTTACCCCGAGAGAAAATAAGCAGCCGGAAGAGTCTTTGAGCCACAGGTCAGCATTCAAGCCAAAGAAGAGTATGAATAACTCTTAAGTAACTCTTAAGGAATTATGGATGACCATTTACGCAGGTGCCGTCAAGGGTGTTAAAAAGTGGAATGGCTTACTGTTCAAACTCTGTACTACATCCATATTTCCTTTTACAAGTCAACCGCTTCTCAAACTACAATTTGTGAGATTACATTCATTGTAGTAGAATTACTAGTAGCAGAAGGTAGGTGGCCGATGAATTAACTAATTTAGTTAAGAGCTTATAAAGCTGCGTTGGCTGACGTAAAACACTGCAATTTAAGATCATATCATACATTTAAATTAAATGTAATATCATTTGTACGTGCTGACAGATGCTGGTCGTCATTGTTTGCCAACATACAGTAAGTAAAGTTAACGGTAACACAGAAAATATAAACATAGTTATTCTAAGCTTGTCTCACAGTATGATATGAAAAGAAGTGAGCAATAAAAAAAAAAAAGAAATAAAATAATAAAAATCTACCAATTATCATCTACCAATTATCATTTGGAGTAGTGAGGATTGTTTTGACTAAGTACGACGTCCGATACCAAGAGGTTCTTCAAGCTTATCTTGTATAGCGTACTGTTCTGTTTGTTTTTTCCCCAGGTGTACTGCGCTGGTCACGTCTGCAGGCCAGTGCTTCACTGCAGACACGGCTTGTTTCCAAAGTTTGAATTTCTTGGCTCCCGTCTGTAACATCTGATTTACTGCAATATGTTCCCCAAGAGCCCGCAATATTATAAATGTTTAACCTACTTCTAAATGCTGATCACATGTATCTGAACGCGAACCAGAACTCTTTATCCAGAATCTTTGTTTATCAAAGATGGATGAAAAATGGTGGCTTGGTTTCATTCGTATTCATCACGTATGCATAAAACATCTGAAAATACTTCAAATAGACCTCGAGGATAGTTAGGTGGGTACGGATGTGTGTTTATGAGTTGATATCTTTACATCATAATCTTTACAATATCTTTACATAATATCTTTACATAAACCTTTATTGGCGTTTTATTAAAGCTGGAAAGACAAACCTCTCCCGTTTTTTACATTGTGCTTCAATAAACTACTTGTGTTGTTGTTGTTATTTTTGTGTCGTTCACTGCTGAAACTACCAACCACAAATTCTGGGACATAAATGAAAAGCAATGATTTTTTTTTTTTTTACGTTATCATTCTTTCTCTACTGCAGTCGAACCCGAAACTGTGATATTTTGAACTAAACTCAATCGAGTGGCCTTTTCTACTGGTTTGCGACTGATCTATTTCCTTTTGTTAGAATGATGAATCACCTGTACATTGTCAAGTTTGATCTTCTGTTTTTCCACTGCGTAGCTTTGCTGCAGTTCATCTACGTCCAGTGTGAAGTCGTTGGTACTGCGCAACACTCTACTTTCAACGCAGCTTCTACAACATTACTCGATGTGGGTGATTGTAAATCAGATGCATGTCATGCATTGCATGTTGCTGTCATGATGACTGTTACAACTTTCATCATCTTCCCCTCATTTTTATCTCGACCAGAAGTTTGAATTATATCCGCTTCCTGTGCAGAAGAGATGATGCAGCAGTGTTTGCTGTTTTCATCTAATGGCTTTAAAAACTGTAACCCGGGGGGAAAAAAAAGATTTATTTTATTACAGTTGCTTTAAAGTAGTGTAATATTTCCAGCCCGATGCTCCCAAAGTTACTGGACTGGAGTGAAAGATGTGGGAGAGCTACTTTCAAATCATTAACCATCATTAGACACTAACGAATGATACTGATGAGTGATAAATTCAGGCTGGATAAATGGGGGAGTTGACCTTTCTCTTTCTGTTTTAAAATGGTAATATCCATTCAGAGCAGGTTAGGAATGCAGAAGGTATTCCGTGGAGTGTCTAGAACATCCTCTTTCCTCCATAAACAAATTAATTCTGAAGTTATCCTCGCCGTCTGGAGGGCTGCCCTATGACTTTCCCATCTGCCTGGCAGGAAGGCTGCATGGCCAGGCCCTATCCTCCACCATCTCTCCACAGGAAGATTGAACTTCCCTCAAATATGCTTCAACTGCTCTGACACACCCTGCGCTTTTAGAACAACAGAATCCATACGCTCAAGAACATTAGGTGTATTTTTATTAAGTAGCTTGATAGTTTCATTTAAAAAAATATCACATAGCACCGCGTTACCTGCAAAAAAACCCCCCAAAACACCACATTTCTATTCAGAGCACAGACGGAGAATGAGCAATCCTTTTGCAAAACTCCACACTCGTGATATCAGCCCGGCTCATTGTGCTGTGATGTGAAGAGGCAGACATTCTCTCCCAGGTTTTAATTCATGTGTCATCTCCGCTCCGGCTAATAGATCCTAATCTGTAATTAATATTTCCCCCTGTGAGCTGTCTCTCCCTGACTTCCGATGCGATGCTCTACCTGCAATTACAGCCAATAAAAGCCCCAAATGGTCACACTCTCCGTTCAGATCAGGGTCATCGCAGTTAATCAGAGGCCGACACTCGATAATGGTCATTTGCTCATGCAGGGCAGATGAAGTGTCAGGAGACGGCCAGATTGAATGTTATCTTTATTAAATGTAGGGAGACACATTTTTAGTAGAGGACTGTTATATAAAAAAAAAAAAAAAAAAAAAAAGCTAGGGAATAATTGAGAAAATGAAATGTGTCTGTGGCTTTCGTTTTAGTCCACTGCAGTGTAATTGAAGTGAAATACAGACAGGAGACCGGGTCATTGCACAGGTGAGATATTTTATTGCGTGCCATTTTTCTCCTCACATCCGTAAGTCTCTCTCTCTCTCACATACATACAGACACACACAGACACACACACAAATGGCATCTGAAGATGAGATTACATGGTACAGCTTTGAGGTACCTACGAAGCTTATATTGGCTCCACGGAAAAAAATAAAACTAAATGATGGAAAAAACTATATTTTGACGGCTGTCTCTATGTGTCATTTACTTGAAGAAGGCACCTTCTCTAAAACATGCTAGTGACAAATTCAAAGGCTAAAAAAGCCAGTTTTCACAAATTAGCTACTGTGTACCTCCCTCTTTCACTGCATGATGTACTCTAAACATAGCAAACCTGCATTTCGTTCATGCTTAAAATGCAGTTACTTATTACAGCTGCATTATCACTTCACTGCAAATCAGCTGAAGCAATAAGTCAAAACAATGTTTGTATTGAGAAGAAAAAAGGACCATAAAAGGAAACTCAACATACGTCCTTGGAAAACAGCTCACTTTCCTTTTCAAGAACGGCTGATGCTCCTGATTGGTAATTGGCACTCTTAACTTTCTTAATCACATTGAGAGCTGCCGCTGATTAAACACACACGAAAACCCTTCAGGTGATAAAGTTTGGACCCATTTGGTGCCTTAAATAACGTCTCTTCTTATTTCTTTGGCAACTAAATATTACTTTCAACTTCGCATTCATTGACATAACTCAATTTTGGAAGGTGGTTTACTTTTCTTCTTATTGGTTTGCAGAGCGAGACATAACAACAAAAAAAAAGAGACAAAAAGACAAAACAAATACATGCGTAAGTAATCCCTCACCCAGAACTTTCCTTCAGGGCAGGGCCACATTCATTATGAAACACACTCATCATCTCTCACGCACTGAACGACATGTTGAGCAGCAACTAAAGTCAATTTAAAGTAACACTGCAAAAAGCAAGCATCGCTTTGCATTAGGGTCATTTCACACTGTGCAGGATGAGACGGCTCAACGCGGACTGATGGAAGTGATGATGTTTCGGGGAAGCTGCCAACAGGAGAGTGACAACTGCAGGGGATGATCTCACTTTGTCGGTATGTTGCGGCTGTGCTGTTAAACATCAGTGTTTGTTCCAGGTCGGGGCTGCGATAGGACCTCTGGAAGACCTCTCCACCACTATCAGCTCGTCTGGGTTGTCACGCGCCTTGTACTGGAGCAGGAGGTCTTGGATGGCCCGCTCCTCAATCTGGTATGACAGGAAAAGACGAAGAAGCAGCGGTATTGTGGGTAACCGCACCAGACTCCATTTAAGGGTATAAGAGAAAATGCTGACACTGAGAGCTTAATCATAATAAGAACGTTTTACATAATGGCAACCAGAAAGCTGCAGGGGAAAAAAACAAAACTAGCATTTTGGGAAGGTGTTGACAGAAGCTTGGCACAGCTGTAGAGGAGTAGAGTGCACTGTCACCTCATATCTCCCCCACACTATACAGAATGTGATGTTCCTTAGATCAACATACACCAAATTGGGAAGGAAAGGAGATACATATGGTGGCCATACCACCTCGAAGCTTCAGCATCAAGTTTTCCAGTTCGATGTTGTGCAAATGAACGCTATACATTTAGTTATTCCCTTGTGTGTATGGGTGAGTGTGTGAGCACTAACTCACTCTGACACGATGTGTTACCTGGATAAGCGCCAGCGGCTTCTCTCGGCTGCGGATCAGCGCGGCTTCCTGCTGCTTCTCCTCCTCTACGATGGAGGCAAAGGTCACCAGGGGGGAGGAGGGGAGGGGAGGGCTGCCCACTGCTCTCAGCACCCAGGGCCTGAGGGGAGAGATGGGCGACACAGAGGGAGGATGTGTATCAGTGACTGCGCTGCAGAGGCGGTTAGTGAAAGCAGCGAGAGTCTGAGCGGGTGAACAAAGGTTGAGTCGACTACTACTGACAAGCTGGTGTGGCTGTGAACGCTCGCACGTCCAGCTGCTTTAACAGACGTCTCGCATCATTATGTAACCTGGCTGTATTCTTACCTGAACAGAAAAGACATCTCTGGATGATTTTCCACTTTTGAAAAGGGTTTCTGCGGGTTTCAACAAGTTACATTTAAGAGTTTTAAGACGTATGAATGAAATTTAAGACGAGGGTCGAATGACAGAGGGTGTTATTTGTTGTGCAGATTGTAAAGCCCCTTGAAGCACATTTGTAATTGGTGATACTGCAGCATAAAAAAACAGTTGCTTTATATTTTTCTTACTTCCCATGCAACTCGAATGCCTTTAAACCCAAAGTTCCTAAAGGTGCAGTGGGTTTCAAATTTTCAACAGGCTTCAACCAAGCACTAAATACACCAGTCTCGATATAGTCCTTATTGATTTCATGTTGGTTTTGTTTTGTAGTTTTATTGTAGCCTAACAACACAAATTTTCCCCAAAACACATTTAAAAGTGAGACACTTCATCATCCAATCAATTTTCAAGACATGTTATGGCCTAAAGTTCAGATGACTGGATTTTAGACTTTTTAAAGGACCTTGAAAAACTTTATTGAATATTTATATCCTTCTATCAGGACCCTTGACATCTATTCAACATGACATGTTATACGTCCTGTCACATTATGACGTGAGCTCCCTGCAGTTTGATTTGTGTGTGCTTAAAGTGATTTCTTATTGTGTAGTTGCTGAGAGTGGGATGGAGACATACTGAATTTGTAGTTAGTTAAAAAATTTGGCCAAAAGCATACCCAATCACTCACTGTGATGCATGTTACAGACATGGAAAAAGAAGGGTCTGTTTGTGTGTTTGTGTCTGTTTGTGTGTGTGTGTGTGTGTGTGTGTGTGTGTGTGTGTGTGTGTGTTTGAGAGTGAGTGAGAGAGAGACTGAGAAACACCTCTGGAAAAGTTCATACACAAAAAAGGCAATGAAAAAACACTGACATTCAATCAAAGCCCAAAGATCATAAAGACATTTGTATTATTTCTGACTGGGGGTTTGGAAACACCATCCCAGAAGGCAGACAGGAGAACGTACCTGTCTGCTGCTGCTGCTGCTTCCTGAGCCTTGAACTCGTCCGTCTCTCGGCTCATCCAAATACCAAGTGGAACCTGAAACCTGCTCCCTGTTCTGTATGATCGGTTGTGACATGAGTGCTGCCCTTATCAATTCTTATTAACATCACCGGTTTCACTGGAGTGACTCACACAGCTGTTTTAATATCTAGCAACAGTCTCTACATATTGCAGCATGAAGGTTGAGCAAACATACAGCAGAGGAGGTGTTATATCAGTCAAACGATACACTTATTGTAAGCTAGGTAGATACAGCAAATTTCATCTTTAGGACCTGAAATGATGGAAAAACTACAAACATGGACAGAGTTTCTGTCACATCTGAAATAAATATTTAGCTAAGAATACATCATTTTAGCTTGGGCTCACACTCCAGTGTGTTGTTTAGCCAGCTGTCTGAAGATGTTGCAAAGGTCAGGGTGAGTCAGTGTCCGCGGGCAGGTCAGCTCAGCTGTGCTGGTTCATTTAAAGGCCGTTCACCTCAGACAACAGCATTAGTCCCTCTCTTTGTGTCTAACTGAGGACAAGCTGCCTTGTTAGACTTAAAACGCAGCATTTTATAGACCTCTTCCCTCCCTGGGTAATCACTCTTTCGTCATCCTCTCAACCAGTGTTTGATTGTGTCACCTCTATCTCATCTGTTTATTCCTGTTTTTAATATAGAAAGATTTAAGAAATATTTTATATTTGGTGTGTCGCCTGCAAGTGATGATTCTTTGAAGATTTGAAAGAGAACGAGTCGAGTTAATTTTGAAGGACACGCCATTAATCATGTGTTTAAAGCAAGTGCGGGCTGGAGAAAAAATAATTTATAAAGACACCACAGTGCCACCAAGTGGAAATTAATGGAACAAAGCTGATGCACTCAACCTTTGTTGGCATTAGTGTGACCAAGTTCAGGCCTTTATTTGTGTTGTGTACTCACCCAGTGGGTCTCTCTGGCTCACTGCTGTCTCCACATTTGAATGTAACTCTCCTGGGAGCAGAAGTAGTAGCAACAGGAGACCCTTGAGCGCCTTGACCCTTCTGGGCTCCACTTTGTCCCAGTCTGATCAGTTGGTTCTCCTCCTCTTCCAGCAACGCCCGGAAAGAGCACGAGGAGGGAGGTGACTGGACTGCTGTTGCCCTGCAGAAGATACAAAGATAGAGCAAACTATGACACCTTTTCTTTTTGGTACTTTTGCCTCTTCTGCTCCCTCTTTAAGGGGGTTAAAATGACATTTCAGTGTCATGTTTTTGGTCACTTAATGGCCTGTTGAGACATTTTCCAAATTTCTCTTAAAACAGTATAACAATATAAGAATGGTGAGTCGTTGGGAGAAAGGAGTCTTCAACACAAACAGCCACTGCCTGCATTGCTTTATTTTCTAAACTTACTTTTCCATTCATGCAGAAGAGATCAGGAACACTTTAGAGAAGAGGTACAAAGAGTACAGGGGAGTCGTGGCCGATATCTGATCTCATTTGATAGTTACCCGTTGATTTACTGACATGCCAGTGTGTGCTGTAAACCCGTCAAATTTGGGAACTCACCAGGCCTTTCCACTGCTTTTGGATGGGGTGAGTGTGGGGGCTGCTTTGGACGCTGTGGACTCCACAGTGGCCTCCTTGTTAGCCATGGCCAACATCTTCCTCTGTTTCTGAGACAGTTTAGTGGTGATGGGGGAATGCTTACTGCTGGTGTTGACAGTGCATGCAGAGGGGAAAAAAACTACAATCAGTTTAACTGTATAACAGGAAAGATGTAGTATTTATTGTTGTATAGCAGAACAACTTCCCTTCAGAAAAAATAAAGCATTTGAGTTTATGACTACGCCTATCAGATGTTGTTGATCACCAATTCTGATGTAGTTTTATGGTCCCTGTTCTAGTTCAAATAGTCACTCCAATTAATTTGTCCAGCTGACATCCCATACCTTCCAGGGCTTTTAGGAGTTGCTCCGAGAGTCTGGAGGGAGTTGGCTTCCATGTCCATGATGGTTCTCAGATCCAGGACTGGGGGTGGACGAGCAGGGCTGCAGATTGTAATACCACAGTCACACAGACAGAACTGCGCAGCACATACAGCTCCATTTTCAATTCTAATTTACTATTCTGTGACCAAAATGTGGAAGACTATTAGGTCAGTTGTTAAAGTCAGACCACTGTGTATCGAATCTGTTTTTCAAAGCATGGAAATAACTGGCAATAAGGAAAGAAAACTGAGACTGTAAGTAAAACGTGTGTGGGATTCAGGAACCAATCCATCAATCTTACCAGGGGAGAACCTTTGGGATGATTTGAGGAGCAGAGTTGGGGGGAGTTAGAGGGCCATTCTTCAGGGAAATCGGGGTGCTTGGTGGGGTCTTTAGCCTCTGAGTGAATGTTTTCTCATCCTGGAGATAACAAACACAACAGTCACTTTAACCCTTTGTAATATCCTTATGGACCACATACCTGTATGCAAGACAATTGGATTTGATTTTTTAAGTTTTTCCATTTACACCCATTTATACATTCACTATATTTATGTAATTTTTATCATGATTTATCTAGATTATACAGATGTGACAGATGACTTCAGCATATAGATATACTGTATGTACGGGTAGGTGCTCAAGCTGCATGCTAAAGAAAAAACTTCTTATGCAGTATTAACCTCGGTTCTGTCATGGAAGACAGGTGACTGCATGTCTCTGGGACTGCCCACCCCCATGTAGCTGCCTTCTGAGTCAGACGTGAGCAGCTCCGTCAGGGACTCTGTCGAGTTTGCTTTCTGTGACTTCACCAGGCATTGAGGAACCACTGAGGGGGAGGAGTGTAAGTTCATTAAACTTGATGCTTTTAAATGGAATATGTGCGAATATGTGTAACATGAGGGTGTTTTTATTTAAAACAATGTACCTGAAGCAGGGGGGCTTTGAATGATATCAGACAGAGTGTAGCCCCCTGAGCTGTCAGAGCGTCGTCTTGGTTTCTTTTTAGCTCTCATCTTTGCCTTCTTTAACAATATTTCCCTGGAGAAAAGGGTGATAATGAGCAGCAGATATTTATAAGTGGCAGATGATTTAAGATGTTAACAGGGGTTTTTAATTTGCAGACATCCAACTTGCCTCGTTATTCCTTCAATTTTAGGCTTAAACAGTAGTAAAACATCAACATGATATTACACCCTTGTATTTGATGGGAATATTGGATTATTTGAGCTTTTGTACCTGCAAGAGTGATCCACTTCAGCTTCTGGTTTGGGGCTGAACGCAGAGTCCAAATCTTCATCCTCATACATGCTCAGATCTGGAGCACCAGGATATGGAGTAATAATCCTTCTTTGCATGGCTGGGATCTGAAAAATAAAAACAAAACCATTAAAGACATGATAATGCAAGACAGACAGCTGAGTCTGTAATAAAGAGCCAAATCTTGTGTAAATCAAACACTGGCCAAAAAATTCCACTTCCAGTTACCAGGGATTTTATGTTATTTTGTCATTATGTTTTATTTACTTTCATGCACCTGTCTCGCTGAACGTTTCTTGGAAGCCCTAGAGAATGCGGCAATCGGAGCATCCAGCTGTGTGTTATTAAAACCAAAGCAACGGTTTCCCCAGTGGGAGAGCTCAGTCTCTACTTTAAGTGTCTTTTTAGTGTCTGTGGTCCACCGAGGCAACTGTTCCTGTAAAAATGATTCCTCTGCCTCTTCAAGGATGGATTTCTCCCTGTGTGAACGTTAAAAGTTTGAACTCAATCTACGCCTTCAAAACCCATACTCCACTGATGGTTTTTAGACAGTGAGCTGCTCAACTGCACGGTCTTTAATCAATCCATTAGTTGTTGGTAATTAAATTAATCAGCAACTATTTTGACAACCAATTAATTGGTGACAGTGATTTTTAAAGAAAAAAAAAAAGATTTTCTGATTCCAGCTTCTCAAATTTCATTTTTTTCTAATGTCTTTCCTCAGTAAACTGAATATCTTTCAGTTGTGGACTAAATGTAATATCGTCTTGGGCTTTGAGAAACACTGATGAACATTTTTCACTATTTTCTGACTTTTTATGGAACAACCAACTAATTGATTAATCAAGAAAATAATCAAAACATTAATCGACAAAGAAAGTTAGTTGCAGCCCTAGTCTTCAAATATTATTGTGCCAGAAAAAATCATGGACAGAATGATGTAGATTGGGACATTTGTAGCGATGGGGAGAAGCGACTCACCATCCTCCTGTAGGCTGCAGAAAGGTCCACCAGCACTTCATCACTAAGAATATCCAGCGCTCTGAGGGCAGCACAAAGCAAAAACAAAATGAGCGGACAGACAGATGAGAAAGCATAGTTTTAGTTACCTGAAGATAATACTTCTACTTCTCCATTTCAGAAGCTATAGGTCCACACATTTTATTTAAAAAAAACATACATGTACATTATATACAACAACATGTACATTATATATCAACATTGTCTTATCCAATGTGTGTTTTTCATGTTATAATGAACAATTCTACAGCTGTGTTTAAGTTAGATCAATGTAGGACCTGAACATTACTATAAAAGGCCATGTGAAAGAAAAAAAAAACAGTCGCTGAATTGAACTTTAGCAAAAGATATTTTACAGATCTGAATAGTTTTTAATGAACTGTTCTGATTCTCACTTTGACTCGAGCAGGGCAGCGATGTTGAGCACGATGAACTGGAGGCAGGAAAGTTTGAGCTGATCTGCGTTGTACATGGCAGCAAACTCAAGCAGCTCTGCAGCATTCTTCAGAGTCACTGTGAAAAGACAAAATCCAGCAGCAAAAGGAAAATTATTCTTTAGTATGTCATCATGTCTGATAATTATTTTTTCTATCTGAAAAAAATTATGTGACATGCTACATATAAAAGAAAAAAACATGTGTAACTGATGCCACCTACAGTCTGAGCTGAACTTGTTTAGTTGTTGATAACTGACCAAATGAAGACAATTCAACATGTTGCAGAAATAAACCAAAGGTGATAATGTTAGAGGCAGAAGTCTGTGAGACTGTGTTTAGAAATATTCATTGAAGATAAAGCCAAATTATTTGCATTTGACTCCCTGAGTCAGGGTTGTGTTCAGGGACATTACCATTAGCCATAGATACCACAACTCCAGAGGAAGAGAGATGTACTTGTGTGAACTACGTGAAATTGAAAGGGATATTTTTTTCTTTTACTGTCCTTTCTACAAGGATATATTCTGTAGTAAAATGTCCCCCATTTATTTTGATTTCTTTTGGCTGAATGATTATAGAACTTGAGTTATACTTCAGGAAGGGAACCTTTTTATAGCAGACTTTATTTGCCAAACTTGGAAGACAGAGAATGTTTTGTTTGGGACAAAGTTGTAAAAGAACTTATGGTTTTGTAATGGAATGTAGTGAAATGTTTTGACCATAGCAAACTTTGTTTTTGGTGTCCCATGAGGATTAGGCACTTTGTGCATGACACAAAATAAAATAACTATTCAAATATAGTCAAATTAGAGTTGTCATTCATTAGCAGCAACACGAGCATGCAGAAAACCAATTTCACAGTGTCCTGAAGACTTCAAACTACATTAAATCAAACTGCAGTTTTGACAAGAAAGAAGCAGAAGCAGGACAAACATAAAGGCAAAGTAAACAACACAAGACAGAAGAACATACAGTTCTCAGTGATGGCAACTTCGCACATTTCCTTTAGCCGGGTGATGAGAAGCTGGTCGGCCACCACCAGTACGTTGCAGACAAACTCCACATTAAGAGACTCTGTCAAGCAAGAAAGAGGATATTAAGTACTGCCAATTGAACACCTTTTACTCCTTCTTGCACGCTAAAAACAAGCATTACATCATTTTAAGAATAGCAACTCAGAATGTACCATCAGGCAACATATAACTTGAGAAGCTACCTTTAATAGTGGGAGACTCATCTGTGTAAATATACTCGAGAATGACCTGTAGAATCTCAGAACTAGTGGGCATCTCCAGTGCAGAGCAGGATGTAGCCTAAGAAGGTGCAAAGCAACAATATTATTACAACACTGCCACTGTGATATAATGATAAATACATAAAAGTAAAGCGACATTAATTAAAAACATGGAATACCTCAATCCAGGGGTTTCCAAGCATACTATTGAAGTACTCTGAAGAAAAGTAAACACATGTAAACACACAGTCACAGCATTTGTGCTAATCTGCAACATCAACACTTGTGTACCATAACAAATTGTACTATACATAAAATGAATGAAACATTGTAAGTAATCAGTGTTGTTGTAGTGATGAATCTCACCCAGTCTTGCACAGAGGACACTTTTGTGACAAGGAAACTCCTTTCCATCTTCCGATTTTAGAGTAACATCACAAAGGTAGGAGCTGTGAAGACAAAAACAAAGGTACTGTAGATCAGAAATGCTCCATTTGTACATTTTATGCGTTGGTTTCACATGGTTTCTGTCGGTTTAAATGTAGTTTGCAGTAGTAGTTATTGGTTCCATGTTGATTGTGTTTTATTACAGTGTAATAAAAACATTTATTACATATTACATTTTCTCCCAAAAATACCTTTAAAAGTGAGACTTACGTTAATGCAACTTAAAAAAAATAAACTTCAAAATCTGATCAATTTTTATGGCCGTATTGGATTATAAATCTTTTAAGGACCCACAGAAAACCCTGTTTCACCCTCAGAGGGACTGATATATACTGATATACCCACCATTTTCTCTGGTTGAATTTGGGTTTGCTGCCAGTTTTCTTATTTACAACATTGATTTTTCCATTTTCATATTTAACTCCATCCAGTCTGTCAAGGAATAAAGAAAGAATGTTTGAGAAATGACAACAAGTCTCACACTGCATTCAGATTTAGAGCACACTAGGTCTCTCACCGTGCCGACAGGCTGCCCAGGCCGAGCTTCTTAGCAACCCCCTGTAAGGTTTTCACAGGGTTGGACCCGCCTTCGTTGGCTCCTGCCTTGTCCCCTTTGCCTCCTTTCCCCTTCTTCCCAGGCTTGGAGCCCTTGCTCTTGGTCTTGTCACCATCTCCTTTGGTTGCAGAGGGAAGGGAGTGGTACACCTCGAAGGCTGAGCGACCTCGCAGGTCCAAGTCCTGCAGGTTGCTGATAAGCCTCTCCTGATCTGAGTCCTGGCCAAGGCAACACAGACAGTGGAACACAGGCTTGATTAAATAAACAGAGCTGAGTGACAAATGACAGCTCTTCCAGGTGAATATGTATAATAACACTAAATCTATGGATGTTTAGAAGTTAAATGATGGATGTATGCTTGGATCAATGCTTTTATTTCTCAGTGTTATAAGTATAACAATACTCTACATTATATGACCATGCCAATATTAAATTGAACGGAATTGGAAAAAGAAAAAAAATAAAGCTAAGCTATACTATGGAAAATGTTTGGCAGTACCATCACCTTTTAACTTATTTTTTCCCCCTCACCTGGTTTTGACCTGTCAGGACCCCTGTCACCCTCGGCCGGGCCCCGTGCACCAGAAGCTCACATGAGTCTGTGTAGATGAAGTGCAGGGCGTATTCCAACATGTCTGGGGGAATCCTCTCCAAAATGAGTAAATCACAGCCCACAGCGTCTTCGCTCCTTCTCACTTCTTTATCAAGCTCCTCATCGATCACGCAAGGCTTGGCCACAAATTGTTTCTGGAAGAACTCAGACCTCGTGGACAGAATGTATTTGTGGGCTGGGAAGGTGTGGTTACCGGCCTGAAGCGTCACATCGTGAATGCTGTCCGTTTCATCAGCCTCATCCAGAAGGCTCCGGAAGTGTTGGGAGAAGGAGGATGGAGAGACGCTGGGAATCTCATACAAGCTAGATGGAAACACAATGGAAATGTCAAATCACAGTTACAGTGATTTATAACTTAACATCACTGATCAATGAAATGATCAAACATGCTTGCTACATAATATTCCGTAATAACTCACTGTTGAAATGAATTTTATACTTTTGTTGTGAACAGAATATGCACAGGTTCACCTCTAGGTGGCACAGTTACCTACTCAATACTAATGAAGTGGAATATCATGAAATCAAGTTTAATAGCACTGGATAGTTACTCTGTGAATGCCCATTTATCCTTTCCTAATGGCATATTGTTACTGATAATCATTTAATGACAGTGACTATTGATATATTAAGGAGAAGCCAGCGCTGAAAACTTGTTATGTTTTGGTATTTCCATCAGGAAATGTGTGTTCTCTTCAGCACTTACTCAAAACCCTCTTTTATACATTGACATTGTCAAGGATCATGAAGATTGATTTATACACCTTCTGATTTGACGTGACATGATTTACCAGTTCCAGTTCATCCATCACCAAAGGGGCAGTTTTGTTACATGTTATATATACTTCAGCTTTAAATCAATAAAACTGTTGCTTTACACACCTAGGGGCTTCCAAAGTCAACTTTTTACACACAGAACCACATAATTGCACACAAGCCTGTATTTCCATCTACCTTGTTTTGGGGTCAGACTGAAGTACTCCAAAATTTCTGCCTTTTGAGTCCATGGTGATGCTGACAGCTCTGTGGACGTAGGGGAGCTTCTCCAGGCGGATTCTCTCATACAGCGTCCCAGCATCTGAATGGCCACAAACCTCCACACTAACCTCTGCGAGATTAGAAGGCAAAAGAAATCAACACACTTTCATTTCTTAATCAGGCCTTATACTTAAAATTTCTGCTACTACTTATATAGTTCTATGATTTTTGTTTTCTCTTTCGCTCATTTTCAACTTGTGCTTATAATGACTATGTTTAGGTCACCCATTTTATTTACACTAAAACAAAAAAAAATAAAAATGCTATATTAATTCAAAGTTATATTAGCTCAAACTAAGCAGCTGTTCAATTCAAGTCAACGCAAGCCCACTGGTGATTCATCAACTAACGATGGCTAGACATTTGCTAACTTAATGACAAATGAGTCAGTTTACCTCGTTCCTAAACTGCTCACCTTTCTTCTCTCCATACTTCTTGTATTCTCCGGCCCACACGCCACTGAAGCCCTCCCCCTCCTGAGTCACAAACATCATGCTGTTCTTGCTGAGAGCTATGTCCGACATGAAAACCTGACGCCCGTACGCCCACCGGCACTGTCTCACTGAGCTGCCAGAGGAACGCCAGCAAAACACCTGACAGAGAGGGGAGCAGAGAGGAGGAAGAAATTTTAAGCAAAGTTACAGATGAGTCTTAGTCACCATTTTCATCTATAGGATGAAATA
>JAPQRN010000009.1:22469200-22503276 GCA_037367275.1 Coranthus polyacanthus
TATATATATATTGATTTGGGCTTATATAACCGTCTATTCTGTTCTGTAACTTAGGTAACAACAGTTTAAGAAAAAGTAAGAAAAGTAAAGTGCCTTGTAGTATCTCAATGTAACATCACCGAGGCAACGCTGAAGAAAAATTCATTAAACTGGTTTTGTTAGCCAAGCATCTCAAGTATTCCTTAGCCACATTTGGCGGTTTTTCCCACAGTGTGCCTGAAAACAGAATAAAAAAATTCAAAAAACCCTCTCTAAATTCACTTACCCTCCCAGCTTCATCCAAAGCCAAGATGGCCACCTTTTCCCCTCCACCTTCATTCAGGAGCTGTGGATCCACACGGTGGTCCAGACTTCCACCACTGACCAGAACCTTCTTGATATTCAACTGCCTGAAGGAGTCAAAGCCAAATTCTAGTAATTAATAACTGCTAATTTCTGCGGTGTAACGAAGACTGTCCCAAGTGCCACTGCTCTAGTTACCTTGAAGCCATTTTCTTGCACTGGAACTCTGCCAACAAGTAGACATCCCCCTTTTCAGTCACAACTACTGTTGCTCCATCACTAGCCGCTGCCATGGCAATGGTGACTTCCTTGTGGTGAAGGGCTGATACCTGCCGGGGTGCGGTCACACACTTTTCTCCATTGGGGTCCAGCAGGTAACCTAGATATCAATACACAAGAGTCCAGATTATGTACAGCAATATATCAGCTTGTTCATACACATTATGTTGAATAGCCAGCATTCTGTGGGTTTCATCCACCTATAATCGGCCTAAATTTAAAGATCTCCTCCAGACCTATTCTGCTTTGAATATAAAAAAAATTGTGTTCAATATGGTTTTCCATTAAAAAGGTAATGTCCCCATTAAACATGTTTAAATTATATTCCTTTAACCTCCCCTAATGGAAAATCCAGAATTGCAGAATACATGACTACCTGACTGGAGTTTAAGATGTTTCCTAATCAGATAAAAGTTGCACATGGGATGCTATTTTATTGCAACACTTACACTTTCAGATGAGCACAAAGAAACCTTCCCCTTTCAGCAGAAAATGTGAAAAGACCCTGACAGAGTCAGGACAGACACCATTCTGCACAGTGAAACTCAAGACAACAGTGAAGGGGGTGGCGGGACACTCTGACCTGGCATTTCAGTCAGTTACAAGTATCTAAAAAGCAGCTAGGTTTTCTCACATAAGCATTTTTGCTGTTTGTGACATTTAGTCAGGCGACCTACCAAGCTGCCCCCCATTAAGGCCCATTGTATAGACAGCCTCCCTGGTCCACAGCACTGTGTGGAACCTTCCTGCAGCAACTCCAATCACTGTTCTGCCTTTCAGCATCTTGGAGAACACCTGCATACACAACAGATTGCAAAAAACAATATAAAATACAGACTAGACATAACAAGTCTTAATATTACAGAAAGATATTCATCAAAATCTCATTTAGAAAAGAGACCATGCTCAGTACATGCATTGCAATATCAGCTACCTGTTTAGGGACATGTGCTGACGTGGGAGGAGGAGATAGACCTAGTTGGTGAAAGGTGTTAAGGCCAAAAGTGTAAACGTAGCCTTCCTCTGTCAGCACCACTGTGTGGTCTTTAGCTGCTGCCACCCGAGAGCAGTGGTGAGACATCAGACCCTCCACCATCCGAGGAACCTGAGGAGAGTGAGAAGGACAGGATAAAGGAAGACTTAATGAAATAGTGGTTTGTGGTTTGATACTCAAAGGTTACAATCATTGTCATAGGTTCGACTATCAGATGCATGGAAATCCTGTATGTATGATGTTTATTACTTTTTATTCATTTTATAAAACTCATCCTTTTGTCACTAAAATGCCATTGTCAAGGTTGTTTCCTGTGGTGCTCCATTAATGTGCTGCAGTTTATGTGAAAAGCTCAAAATAAATGGACTTTAAAAGCCCAGCACTGTTCATGAGAACTGCATCTATATCTAAGCCTGTGTAACACGTGCAGTATGACATGTAAATTTAGCTCTGATATGCTGTTACAGAATATGAACTGTCACTTAGAAAAAGTGGCCAAGGTCTTCTAAAGCAGGTGTAGAATTATTGTTCTCGAGCAGTAATGTTTTATTTCTTATGCTAAAACATGACAGAAAGCACTTACAAAGTAGGAGCAATTTAAAGCATGCAACTATAAACAATCTGTTCTGAAAAACAGTTTTCTGTGGCAGTCATCTAAAAACAGACAACATGACTGTCTGAAATTGATTAATAAATGACTAAGAGACTTTTAAAGCTTTTAAATGTACGAATGGACTTACGAATGGACTTACCAACTTACACCAGACAGGGAAGTCTGGTGCAACTCAGTTGTATTAAAAAAAAAAAAAAACATGCACAAGTTTTTAAGCTCATAGACAAAATGATTCCCAAGTCTCACCAGATATGTCTGTTCATCTCCATGTCCAAGTCGACCACCTTGTCCATGCCCACAGGTGAACACCTGGCCTTTCTGAGACAGGAACACAGAGTGGAACTTGCACAGAACCACCTGTGGGAGAAAAGGGATTAAACATCAATTGATATTTGTCAATTGCTTTTAGCAGTAAATTTCCTCACTATACATTGTATTCTGGAAAAAAGAATTTAAATTCTGGTTGATTAGTTAGTGCTGATGAAGGCTCTTGTCATTATAATTTTGACCTCGTAGCAGAGCTTGCGATGCATCACTTTCCATGTCCTTCAGCCAAGCCCTCTTGTAGTGATAGTAAAACACTATGCCAATAAAAGGCCAGGGAACAAGTGGAAAAGCAAACATCATTACTAATACATTGCTCCCCTCAAGACTTCAATAGAACACAGGGATGTTTCCCGAAGTATCGCATTGATGTGGACATTCACACACATGCGTACGCGCCAGTGTAGTTCACTTAATTAAAAACATGTCATTGTGGAATTAATATTTAACCCCTGGCACCTGCTGGATTGGGCTAGGAAGACAAAGACTACATGCAGTGCAACTGGGTCATTGTGTGGTCATGAAACAAAATCCATCTGACCCCCACAAAGCTTTATGAATTTGCTCGGCAGGACCAGTTCTGCAGGTCAGAAAAACACAAACATTAGGTTTTTTTTGTGTAAACAGCAATTATATAATGTCACAAAGCCCAGTAATTATTTACCTGCTAAGGATTAAGAATAAATCAACGTGACAATTTACCTGGCATCGCCATTCTGCTGTACTTAATTTACTATGACTACCACCTGGTGTGTACACTGACCCATGGGGGTAACTATATTAATCACACTAACAGCATCCACATAACAAATGCATGAAATAGTAGTCAGGTGATTTAACCATGCCCAGGCTGGTTCCACAAAGTCACAAATTAATATTACACATGAGAAGACAAAGCTAATCAGTCAATGTATTGCACACGCACTGCCCTCTATTTGACTCAGTCAAATGAGATTACTTATGGCTTTTTTCCTAACACACCAACCTCCCAATCCACAGTTAACAAAGAATAATATCCATGTTTACTGTGGTTGTTTTTAATGTTTCACGACTAACTTAATTTATTCAAACAGTACAATTTTATCTGTCAAGCAATGCCAACAGTTCTACAAGTGTGTTTCACCAATAAAAAATAAACTGCAAAATAAAATACCCTGTGATACAAGTTTAGAGACAAAATATTAGAAACATTGTGTGATACAGAACTCTGTGGAGGGAGTGTTTTGCTGCCATCCCTTATCTAGAGTACTCATAAGCATTGCCTTTTTAATCTTGGCACAGAGCTGATGTATGAAGTCATTACTGTTGTGGAGGAGACATATGTAAGTAAGGTTTTCAAGGAGGGAAAGCCCTATGCTGTAATGCAGACAGCCTAGTGGAAAACACTTTGCGTCTCTCTGGAGAGCAGAGTTAACAACAGTGTATTGTTAGCCTACCTGTTTGATGTAAACCCCAGTCCTAGCAAACACATCCACCAGCTCAGGGTGCTGCCGGCTCTCCTGATTACCATGGCCAAGACTGAAATTTGTATTGTTTCCCCATGTGTATACTTCAGTTGGGTCTGTAATGAGGAATAGAGCACAATTACTAGCACAGCCACAACATCAGATCACAACAGCTAGAAAAAGAAGTGATATACTGTAGCATAGACAGACTTATTCTGTATACGAATTTTGCCAATTAACCAAGTGAATCACACTCATAAACCGTGACTCGTGACAAAACCTAGTCAATAGTCAAACAGAGTCAATTGTTATGTGCAACAGTGTCTGACTTAGTTTTTCTTACCGGTGTTTTTAAACACAACATGTGCTGGTCGGTCCTTCATTGTCAGGTCCAGTATAGAGAGACCCTCCTTGTCCTGGGTGGAGAGAAGGCCTCCATGCTGAAACAAAACAATTTAAAATTTAAGTCAAATTCTTGAAAATGAAATTTAAACTCTTCACCTTTAACTACTTACTGATAAACTGATTCTGATTGCCAGTCATGAATACAACACTCATTCTGTTGCCTTTTCACCAAGAATGCCTACCTTGACCAGCGATATGAGACAGTGGATCTGTCCATAGAAGGTGCTGCGATGAAGGGCGGTCCAACCAGATTCCTTATCCTTCACCGTCACTTCAGCACTCTTACTCTCCAGCAGCCACTCCAGCAGGGCCTTCTTTCCCAGTGAGGCTGCCATGTGCAGAGCTGTGCGGCCAAAGGCATCCCGTAGGGTGGCCGCATTGTGGCAGTGTGCAGTCAAGAACGCCCGGAGCTGCCCCTCAGAGCCGCCCGTTAGTGCCGCCACCACTTCATCTGCATGCTGCAGTGAACGGCATTTTGCGGTGCAATCTGGCTGTGCCAGACTCATCTTCACAGTGAACCCTCCTCTCTTGTGTATTACAGTCCCTCTGATAGCCCACCACCCAAAATTGCAAACAAACTCAAAAACAGCACAATGTGAAGTAACAAACCAAAAACTCTAACCACCCATATTATAACAGAGCTGCTCTCCAAGAAGAAAATAGTAAATAAAGAAAAGAAGTATTAACAAAAGGTCGAGACAGTTGTGGAGTGCTAGAATTGTGCTTGTGTTGAGGTTCCACCGCACCCTAGCAACCCCAGGTCCTTTCGGTGACTTGTTTTAGTCCACCATTTCGACCAACAACTGAACACAACTTAATGTGCTTGTAGGATACAATGGCATCAAGAATTCAATAAATACAAAATCTCCTTGGTGCTTTATACAAAATTGCACATTTACGTATTAGCAAAAATAAGTTTTTTTTCTTTTATATACTCTTTTACTAGTTTACAAAAGGCAAAAATGTCAACAACCCTCTGACCTCTGATCTTCTCATCCAGCAGTCCAACCATCAAACTTGAGGGGAAAGGAGCCCCTCCCCCCCAAAATCTGCACTTCTGTTTTTAAAACTCCATAATTGTAGAGTGCACCTGAAGAAGAAAATGGAATAATTAACAATACATATAAACTGACACAGAGAGATGTCTGTCAGAAGGAACGGAACTTGTAATACAGTTTTCTGTGCATGATGCAGTGAGAAATCCATAAGATGTCAGGCCAAGTTTGGTCTAATTAGAGACCAAGATTATACTCCAGACATCAGCTAAGTTGGCAGCTTTGCTGTAGGGTAATTATTGTATATTCAAACACAAACTGAAAACTATTGGTTCTGAAACATTTCTTGATGGAATAAGATCATGTATTTTAATAATTTTTGTTTAGTAAGCCAAAACTAAACAAAATTTACATTGGTTGCTAAAAATTTGGCATCTTTTAGCCTTTGTGAAAAACAGAAGTATATCTACCACACAGATTAAGTTTTTCACTTGTTGAGTTTTGCTTCATTTATTTGCATAATAGTGACTAGTTGTGTTTGAATTTAACAACACAAATGGCAGGTTTTTAACCAAATAAGTTTGTATCAAGCTATTTATGGCCAACTCAGACACAAGAATTTGTATTTTTGTCACCGAACATTTTTAGTTAACCAAACTGATGATTGAGAAACCCATATAATATTATTAATTCACATGCATAACTTGGCCTGAAGTAAATGTTCAAATACCCAGTGGTGTTCGTGTCTCTTATATGAACAGGCTTTGCTATTCAGAAATAAATTAATTGTATATGTTAGTGAAATTATGTCTTGAAATGTTGATATCGCCAATGATCAATACTTATCTATCACACCACACTGAATTCAAAACGATCAAAATTAACCTATAAACACACGTTTTTTAAGCAAAAGTACAGTTTCCACTGTTAATTAAGTCTTCAGATTAATGTTGACTAAGCAAGTGTTGGTTATGTAACAGGCTAAGTTGACCAAATAACATGAGCCTAGTTTTCCGTGTCTGTGAACTGCACCTCCAATCGTCATCTTATGATGATCTGCACATTAAAATATAAGATAGCTTTCTGAACCATTTTAATAAAATTCCCCTGTTTGATTTCATAAGCATATTTCCCGGGGTTTAACTTGGCATGAAGATGTTCAAAACCTAACGTAAAAGTAAGTATTCACAAACAGTTCCTGAGGAGGACAATATTAGAAATAAAGAGAAGCATTTCAAATGTACTAGCTGTATAACCCTAACCCATTCTCAGTGAAATGTAGGGTTAAGTATACAGGTAGCTGTTTGGTTTGAAATGTAAAACGTTAGGTAGCCTTAGCTAGCTAATGCTAACGAAGCTAGCTTCACTGACACATCATCGCAGGCTATCGTTAGCGAGCTGCACCGCTGCTACGGGGCAATTAACGCCGTCTTTATTTCTCACCTTCCGCTAGTTAAAGGAAAAAGAGGACATGGAGAAAGTTGCATCAACGATGTACATCCACTGTGTCATTACTACAAACGGGTGAAACAAACGACTGTTCCACCGGAGCAAAATTTGACAGGACTAGCCTGAAACCCTGCAGGCTGGATAAAAAGCCTTAGCAACACCCAGACTTCTGATTGGCCAAACTGTTTACATTCTCTTATCCTATTGGTTGTTATTTTAGGGCGTACCTTGTACGCAGAGCCGCTCTTTGGTTGGGCTCAGTGTGCTGTTTCTATAACTGTGATGTAACTGAATATTTAATACAACTCTGGAAAAAATTAAGAGACTACTGGTTGTACTATTTATAGGCCTGTGTTTAAATAAAATGAATATTTTTTGTGTATTCAAGAAACTATTGACAATATTTCTCCCAAATTCCAAATAAAAATATTGTCATTTAGAGCATTTATTAGCAGAAAATGGCAGCTGGTAAAATAACTAAAAGTAGATGTTTTTAGGCCTCCTGTAACGCAAAAATAAGTTCATAATCATTTTAAAATAACATAATACTAATGTTTTATGTAAAGGGCAGTTCATCACAATGCTTTTCAACCACAGCTTTCATTTTTTGGCACGCTCTACCAGTCTTTCAGTCTTTGCTGCTCGGCGATTTATGCCTCCCCTGCTGCAAAAATGCAAGCAGCTCGCTTTTGATTGATGACTTATGACCATCCATCTTCCACTTGATGGAGTTCAGGTCTGGAGGTTTGGTGAGGTCTCTAATTTTTTTTCCAGAGCTTTATATATATATGTTGTTTGTTGACTTGTTTTTTTTGGGTTTTTTTTACATTATATTATATAATAACAACATAATAAACAATACTAGAAAACAATAAGATAATCTTATTTGCAATCAAGCCAATAATGAAACTTTCTATGAATATGAAGCCTTCTTGTTATTTCAACATGAAGTAGTGATATGAAATGTGGATGTTGTTGAATTATGCCTGCACCTGTATGACACAACAGTGGCTCATTTCTTTAGTATAACAACAGTAATAAAATGATTCTCTCTACGCAAAACCTGCAGAGCATCACACCTACTGTGGGCTTGGACGATGAATGAAAAGTTTTGAAAGCTACATAATCCTTGACAAGATTTCATTCTCTGTGGATACACTCTGTGTAATGCATTTCTTTCAGACTAGATTGAGGTTTAATGGAAATACTCTGATGACTGTCACATTGACCCTAGCTAAGAATAGGAGATGGTCAAGGGAGGGTAAGGCTAAGGTTACACTGGGAGTCAACATGGGGCTTCCAAATTTGACATATTGATGAGTATGCTCTTGCTCATCATTCATGCACGAACCCTTCCACAGTTGTGCTTCTCGTGGTATAATCCTGCATAATCCAGAAGACAATGCTTTCAATACAAGGTTACCACACAGGCCATTACACAAAGAGAGGAGAGAGGAGAGATGTGGAAAGACAGACAACAAATATAATAGGGTGCACTATTTGTTGGAAACTGTATTTCTGCAAGGAGTGTGGTCCAGTCTTGATGAATCAGGCCACAACAAACTTATTTAAAGGATTTGGTCAAGGTCCACGCTCTCTCTCTTTTGTCTGACGCGACGTGTGGTTTGTGCTGTTCGTTCCTGTTCTCTTTGCTTTCCAGAGCTATAGATGCTTTTTTGAGTATGTTTCCTTTGTTGTAGTAACAGATATTCCTTTGATCAATATGGACTGCCCAGCATCTTCACCTTGGTTCTCCTTCTCTAATCAGATGCCAGTGCAGAGACTGAAATAACCATGTTACTGAACCATAAGCACCGACAAGTGCAGAAATCATTCGGTTGAAAACAATTACAGTACTTATGATACAGTAAAGATGTAAATTCCTCTCTACAGGGAGTGTCATGTTTTTGCTGCATCAGTATCATTTCAATCAGTTTTGATAAAACAAAGAACCCACTGCAAAACACCAGATAAGTATCTCTTTCCTTTCTTTCTTTTTTTCTTTGGTATAAAAAATATTCATATTTAACTTGGGGTTGCCTTTGATTCTGTCCTTTAGTCCTTGAGTCTGAGAGATGAGCAATAACACTGAGCAACATGCACGCACAAACAGAGTCCTTGTTTATAAAGAGAAAACGTGTTTGAAAGTTATGATATTCTGTCTTTCAGATTGCTCTGTTTGCATAAATTAATATGAATACTGCTAAGTCCTATTAAGTATGCTATGATTTTGTGCCAGACAGCTTCATTAAAATTCTCGCATGTTATTTTCAGTTTGTCTTTATGGGTCTATACGCCATGTTGACATATTGCCTTGCATCCACGCTGGCGTCAGTAATGTGACATTAGTTGATCAGATGATTAATGTCCTGTGTTTTCTTCCTCCACAATTCCTTTCCATTGGGACTACAACTTATCGAACTTATCTTGCTTGAAATAGATAAATATCTTAAGAGAAGCCTAAGGATCAAACTGGTCTACCCAAAAGAATCCCAATTTTTATTTTATTATCGAGCACCACTAAAAGACGTTCATATATGCCACATATTGCCGTGTGCAATCGTGTTCATCTTTGGCTGTGAGTGTGCAGGATTATGAAAATCACGATGTCTTTAGAGTGATAACATAAGATGTTCTGATCACATCAGGTAAAACAGAGACAGGTGACAAATGAAAAGTGTGGAGAAACAACAACTGCAGATGCTTCTACAGGTGCACTGCATCTTAACTTGACATCCGATCACGCTCAGTAGTAATATTTTCAAAGATTTTAGAAGATATAATATTTTGGATTAAGACGGCAGGAGAAAAAGTTAGGGCATTGTTAGGGCAGGAGCTTTAGTCACACAGACTGCTCAACTGTAAAGTGTTTCAACACAGTGACTGAAGTGACTTCTGCATTTACATCTATGGGAAAGACACCAATAAATAGGGTCGGAAATTGTGGTTGACACTGCAAAGGGAAAATCAGATGAGCAATTCTTCCTCTGGTGACTGAGAATGTCAACGCAAGAGGTGATCAGACAGTATCTTAAAGAACAGTCCGTCAACTGTTTAATAGAGAGGGATGTTATATTAGGGCTGCAGTGCATAAACCCCTCGATACAAAGACGAATGAACATTTGAATGGTGCAGAAGCCATCTGCACCGGTCTGCAGAGATGTGTAAAAAAAAAGGGGTATGGTCACATGAGTCATCCTTCACAATATTTTAGGCAGATGGACAAGCGCATGTGTTGCACACACCAAAAGAACAGAGTACAGAAGAAGTAAAGAAGTAAAGAAGTACAGGCCTAGATGTGTCCTCTCATTTGGACATTTACTTTTATGGTTTGGGTCAACTTGTCCCCTTAAGAGGGTAGTTTTTATGAGCGATCCCCTTCAACCTGTGATGAAACATATCTATCCCGATGGGAATGGTGTCTTCCAGGTTTGATGAGTATGAAAATCATTTCCCATGGCCTTCACAGTCACTAGATTGATAGAGCTGTGTACTTGGACCCGCATGTTGGACAGCGCTCTCACCATCATCATCAAAACACCAAAAGAGGAAATGTCTTTAGTAATAATGGTGTTCATTCCTCGTGTAGAGTTGAGACACTTGCAGAGGTCGATGCCAAGGTCGCATGGAAGATGCTCTATCCTTACTGACACACTTTTGCTTTAATTTGTCCGTTTACCAGAGTTACACTAAAGAGTTAAATCTTTCTCACCTTTCTCTTTCTCGAGCTTCCTATGGGACCCCGAGAGGTCCCTGAACCCCAAGTCACTGAGCTACATTTTCACATCGGCACCTGGTAAACTACAGGTCTTTGTAAGCGAAGTGGTTCGGGTTTTAACGCTTGGTTCCCGCTTGCAAAAAACGAAACAAAAAAAACTTTGGACGAGTAGGGGTTAATGTTTTTTAAAAAAACAACCTTTACGCACGATTAAGGCAAAAATGTAAAAGCAATATCTGAATGAAACTTGTGTGAGTTTTCTGTTCACCCCCTTTTTGCTGAAGAATGGTATGCTCCCTCCTTTCAATGGTCTGCACTGTGCTGCTGTGGTGAGTCTTCCCGTCTAGTCTCCCACTGGAATGGAGGACAGTCGACTGGAAGAACCGATGTAATGTATGGCACCTTCGGAAAGAGCGTCGTCTGTGTTCGGAACCAGTAAGTTGTGAAGGCTGCCGACTTTACTTCTAAATCGTACTCTTTGTGCATCCGGAGCCGGGAAAAAAAAAAAAAAATATCGTGTACTTTCTCATATATTTACAGGTTTGGAAAACAGAAGAAGAGGACAGAGCAGAAGTTTTAAGTTTCGCCTTTTACGCCCATGGAAATGTAGAGGTATCGGCGATGAGGATGGTCTGGAGGTAGTTTTATGGAGCCCGAGCTGGAAATGAGGACAGTTGTCGAAAGGATAAAAGTGGGAAGAAACAGTTGAAAAACTTTTTCTTTTTTGTTGTTGCCTTGTCGAGACTTTGTTTGGATTGTTCCGCAGCGATCTCCCCGCACGGTCGGCGCACACAGATTGATCAAGTACAAGATGCGGCTGTTGAGCACATGGTGCGGATGTAGACGAGGAGACATCCCAAAGCCAGCACACAACTACGAGATCGCTCATTTACTTTGTCTCCTTGCGGTCGTGGCGTCCTGTCAAGGCTGCCCGGATAAATGCTTGTGCTTCTCACAAACTGTGAAATGCCAAAACCAGGATTTGGACGCGATACCGCGTTCTTTACCGACCAACACCAAATTCCTTTTTGTCACAGGAAACAACATTTCCCGTATTAGCGTGGACTCTTTCCCAACCCGTCTGGATCAGTTAACAGATCTGTATCTCAGTGGAAATGAGGTGGAGTATGTGGATGCGATGGTATTTGACAAGTTGCCCGGCCTTGTGCGGCTGGACTTGAGCAACAACAAAATCCAGAGTTTCAGTGACAGAGCTTTTCCTGATGATAATAAACTGCAAGTCTTAAACCTCAGTAGGTCGTTTCACAATCATTCCTTCGCGGATGTGGCTCTAAACTTCCTACAGAGTGGAAATCATCTGCAGCTTACAGCCTTGGACCTGTCCAACAATGACCTTGTGCTACTCCCAGACGGCATTTTCACCAGCCTCCCCAACCTCGTAAACCTCAGCTTGCAGAACAGCTCCATCATTTCCATTCAGAACGGGACGCTGAAGGTGCCACCGCTGCAGGACCTCGACCTGAGGGACAACAGCCTGAGGAATCTTCCCCCTACAACCCTGGCAGAGTTCAGCCTCAAGCCTGGTCTCCTTATCCGGCTGGCAGGGAATCCTTGGCACTGCGACTGCTTCATTGACGACTTGCTGGCATGGCTGAAAAACTCCACACAGGTCGCCGACGTGCAGAGCATGACCTGCGGAGACCCCGCGGGCCTGAGGCGCCAGTCTCTGCTGCAGGTACAGCAGACGCAGCTCAAGTGTCCGGGAGACATGGAGGACGTGCTGGAGACGTCGTATGTTTTCCTGGGACTGGTGCTGGCTTTGATCGGCGTCATATTCATCCTGGTGCTTTACCTGAACAGAAGAGGCATCAAGCGGTGGATGAATAACATCCGGGATGCTTGTAGGGACCACATGGAGGGGTACCATTACAGGTATGAGGTAAACTCATATGACGCACGTTTGGCCAACCTGAGCATCAATTTAGATTTGTGAGGATGGGACACAATCTAGGACCTTGCAGTGAGCTAATAAAATGACTTTATACTACTAAGATTTGCATGAGTCTTCCTCCCATTCCCCCTTTCCCTTATGATGACATTCCGATCCTACATCTGCCATGGCTCCTAATTAACTCACAATCTCCATTCAGCCACTGCCGCATGTCCTGTACAAGTATCCGGCAGCTGTGATGTCCAACTGCATTTAAGTAACATTGCATGGACAGTGAATCACGGCAAAATGTTTTTGGAGGGATTGAATGAGTGATATGTTATATTTTTACTTTTCCCAAAGGATAAACGGATGGAATACACTGATTTTTTTTTTTTTTTTTAATGTAAAGGACAATATGGTAGAACATTTACTGCTGCTCATTGCATCATTCTCATTATGCCTCTCTTGCAGAGAAATGCTAAACTGCTTGTTTATGAGTTTGCTTTTTTAAAAAAAAAAAAAAAAGAAGAAAAAAAAAAGTGGATTTGTGATGTATGCCTATGAATGATTATAGTGTACTCTGGACTTAGTAGGTGGATGTGATTTCTTTCTTTTTTTTTCCCCCCCTTGTGAAGAAAATCAGCTAAATAAAATGCCTCTTGATTGCTGGTATCTGGGCCTTTAATCTTAAAACTGAGGAATGTGATTCAAAGGCTTTGATGGGAGAGTTCAGGGCCACACACACACACACAGACACACACACACAGACCCTCTAGGTGCATGCTCATTCCTGAGGCAGCGCTACAGCTAACATGAACCAGATGGCAAACACTCCAGTTGACAGCGAGTTCAACAATGTGTGAAACGTCTGCACTTTCAACTCCAGCAGTTAAGGCAGTATTTTCTCTAAAAACTGACTCGCATTAGAAAATAAAGTCAAACTGACGAAGTTGAGTTAAAAGGAGGGTGTGCTGTCTGAATTTCAATTATATTCTGTCTCTAGGTCTATAGGTGATGAGAATAGCCCTCTGTTATCTCCCATCCAATTTGCTTCCTGCTGTGAATCTGATTTAAAAAAAAAAAAAAAAAAAATCCTTGGCTCTGCTGAGAATTCCCCAAAATAATGTCTGTGAGCTGCAGCCAGTGGGCAGGTTTCACATCCAACAGCTCCTACTAATGGAAGTAAGCATAACCTGTAAGCATTTTAATAAACTCCAGCAGCATCACCAGCTGCAAAAGCTGGAAAAGATGTTTACCGTATGGTGGTACATGCAAATGAGGGCAAACTGAACCCAAGATTCTCATGGGGCACACAGAGGTATTATGGAAATGAGCTCAAGCAGCTTTGCTTTTCATGTGACTCAGTTTTAGGGGATCTAGCATCTTCGGAAAAAGTGTTTTCCAGTGGTGTTTATACCAAACTGTCAATTGCTATTTTTCATGTTGTCCAGTATGGTATGAATTAATATTTAACGTGTGGTATTCCTTTGAACAGTATGTCATGCATGTTGCTCTGTAGTAGCCTAATATAATGAGAACGTTTTATGTGAGCACAGAGGAATGACCGTGAATTTCTGTGACCCTGAGATAATGATTTCTGGCATCCATCTCTCACTGTTTTGCACACACAAACAAACATAAAACATCTCTCATACCTGGTCATATACAGCCTGCAGATATCTATTAATTTCAAGTACAACAATATGGCCCGTATAAGAGTTCCCTCAGTTTGTCAGGCCATGACAGGAACATGACGTGCCTTTATTCTCTGTAAGGCATATCTTTGTCTTTCAGGTTTATAAAAAAAATCTCTTCTTTTTATTTGTCGAGTGAACATCGGCAGCTTCCATAATTCTTATCTCCTGTCTTTGGATGTGTCTGATTACGCTCGGGTAGTGATGTGTAACACTATCTGTCTGGTCTGGTGCTCTGACTGGTGTTAATTCTCTGTATGTCTCCCGACAAACACGGCAGCCGCTCACTTGTCTCTAACGGCTGGAAACATGTTGTCACACCTTTAGATTTCACACCTCCTTCTTGAAAATCTCTTGTCTGGGAGACATTTTGTTCAAAAATAGGATTGCCAATCTTGGAGATAAGAAGGAGAGTATCTTCATGTGCGGTTTTCTGTCATATGCTGCACTTTTAAATAGGATTTTTATTTTCAGTCTGAACGTGTGCTGCTCACACCTTCCTTTCTGGCTCTCCAAACCCTTCACAGGATGGAGAATTAACAGGTAATTTATTGTTATTTTCATCCAGTTAAAGAACGGGCTGTTGGTTACAAGCACTTGTTTCCTCACACTGCATTTGTGACTGTTGCAGGTTTATTTCGAAAATGGATAGTCTTACTGCTCGCGCACACACAATTCCCCAATGTGAGGCTTTCTTACCTCTCTCTCCCAGGAGGGGCATACAGGTGCAGGCTGCTTACAGCCTAATGTTTCCACAGAGACCATCAGTGAGTCGTCCGCCTCCTCACCCACCAGGCGCTCTGCAGATTCATATTAACGAGTGATTTTGCCCAGCCACGCCTCGAGCTACGCTTGGCAGAGCAGGTGTAATTACAGCAGAAAAAAAAAAAATGCCACTTTGAGAGTGAATGGTTGAAGGGGGAGAAGAATAAAACAGACGGGGGCAGGGAGGAGTGCTTTCTGTTTTATAAGCATGACACCTCTCTGGCTCTTTCAGGCCCCTTTGTGCTTGTTAACACCAGTCTCCGAACAGCGTGGATGTCTAAACGGCCGGCCATTGACTTATGGTGTCAAGAGGAGTCCAGAGGGGCAGCGTCATGTCTCAGGCAGCTCCATGGACTGGCTTAGCTGTCTGTTAGGGCCTAAAGCTCATTTCCAGACAGAAGCTGGACTAATGTTTGTTCTTGTCACTGAACAGAGGCTTTGTTGCAAATGCTGGGAGCTCTGGGATTTAGACAGTCACCACAACACTGTCTCCTCCACTTTGTAGTTTCATTTGACCTGTGGAGGCCTGACTATTATATGATTAGAAGCAGAAACATTGTTTTTATTTGACTGCTGCCCCTTTGTTATCTCCTGTCTGAAAGCCCGTGTTTACATTGAATTAGTTTTACTCGCCTGCCACTGCAACACAGCAAGAAAAGATAACCACGGACATGTAAAGTTACTACTAAAATAACTGCTTTTGTGGGAAATACCAACTTAAACTGTGTAAACCTCATATTAGCTCCAGTTGGATTTTTACTGGGGATGGTGGTTGTTTTAAAGTTGAGTCAAGGGACAATTTAGGGGTAATTTTGTAGAGAAAGAATAATCACAGCTGTTTAAGATGGATGGATGAGTATTGTGTTGACATGGACTTCCCAAGCATTGGGAGAAATACAAGGGTTCTGAGCCTCTTCGGGAGAGCAAAGTATCATTGCAAAGATAGTTTTAAAGGTACTGAATATTAACACACACTGACTCTTGAAAGTAACACAGGTGCCCTTTCATAATGCTTAACAGACATTGGGGCTTCCTCATAGCCATGTTTGCTGAGCCACATTTAATATGCCAGTGCACTTTTCTAGTGTTGAGAGACAGACTGGCAGGTTATCAGATTGCCAGAGTGCCATAATTACATTCACCGCACCGCACTGGTCTGCTGCTTCACAAACACCTGGCAAGTTGCCCCAAACACTGACCTTTCCCTTGGAAAAAAAAAAAGAAAACAGGCTATGTAAATGGCAGTCACACGAAGCATGTTTTGTAGACTGAAATTAGGTTAAAGAGATTGTAAGATTTTTTTTTTATGCCCCTGATCTTTAGAAAATGTGGTTATAGCTCTTTTTGTTTTTGCTATTGTCGTTGTTGTTGTTGGTGGTGGTGGGCATTGACGACCTCTACCCTGTGTCACCACATCATTGTCTCTCCACATGAGATGCCTCGTCTTCTCTAATGTGGATTTATGATGCCGCACACAAGCGTGTTGTGGAAGCCTGCCCTCCTCTTGAGCCATGTTGGCCTTAATGAACAAGTGGCCTCCTAAACGAAGACGGATCTGAGCTGACAGCACTGCGGCCTTTCCAAGCAAGCTCGGCCATGCAGCATCTGTGCTCGAGGGGCAGATGCAGGAAAAAGCAGGGAAGGGAGACACCGGAAGGCGAATGCAGCTAAGATATGCAGCGGCTTTGCTTGATCATCTTGTATGATGCAAACGTGAAGGGAAGGGGAAAAAAATCAACTCAATTTATTCCATGTAAAATGACGGAAGACATACTGTGTTTGACCTTTATGCATACACTTACCAGCTCTGAGGGTCAAGCGAGGTTGCTAGTTTGTCTTTACCAAATGTTCAGTACCTGCATGATAGTTGAGGATTTAAAATGTTAATAATATACTGACCTTTCCTGGTTGACCTTTACTCTTGGACGACTTTAGAGATAGATTTGATCATTTCAAAATTGTGTAATTTTTCCTTTCTTATGTCACAAAATTTGAACAAGTAAATATAAGTCTTGTGATAGCCACCACCATTGATTTTTGGCATTCCCGGTAGATCACACGTATAAGCCTTTTTTTATGCAACTTTAAAGCTGAATTATCTGGTTTTGCCTTTTGTGTGTGTCATGCAGATTTGGACCAATTGTAACATAAGTTATCTTTTTACAGCTGTCTTGCGGCAGCAGTTGACAGCCTCAAATATACTAAAAGTGATCCTAGATATATCAGAGATGGTGAGTTTTTTATATTAGATATATCAGTTTTAAGAATGCAGAAGTGAGACTGTTTGATAAATCTCCGACAAACATGTATGATCCAGCAGTGAGTCTTCTCTCATGGTAAATGCTGAAGTCTTACCTCTGAGTAAGCAGATGACGGTCTGTCAGGCACACATGGATGATTTTTGTGTTGATTTCTCATGCAGTAGTAGCAGAGCTGATCAATGGGCCTGTCTCCTAAGAATATGGTGTTTTCCTGGAGACCACTTTATGTGAAGTCGAACTTGAAAGCCAGGGACGAGAGTGCTCATTGTATTTTAAAACCATTAGATAACTGTGAACATGTACGTCTGATGCTTTGCTCAACCGTCCATGTGCTCTCTCGGGCGTGCTCTTAAACAGAAAGTGAGTTGTTCTTTTTACAGGCTAATTTGTTTCTTAAATGAGTTGATGTCCAGACAGTCATGCTGACAATTAATAATTATTGTAGTAACATAATTGTAAGTCATTTTATGCCCTTATTAGAGTAAGAGAAATTATAGAAAACATGAGGAGGGAATTTGAACCTTGGACTATTTTTCTCTACTGCCCTGCAACACCTTCCACACCGTCATTAACAACAGGCCGGGGAAAGCAGGTCTTCCATTTTGGTTTTGTGTAAAAGACATGAATATGGAAGCAAACTACATTCACTAAAAAAAGAAAAAAAAAGACACATTTTGTCATATCTAATACATGGGCGGAGCACCTGTACAATAATGCATGCATCCCTTCAGCTTCTATTTTTTCTTGCATTTTTCCCCATTCATGGCTGTAAACAACTATGTTATTCTTTTCTCAAATGTATTAAGAGGATCCATAAATGTTAAGTCTGAGGGTCGTAGATGAATGTCATGAAGCCGTGCAATGAATAAAATAAATATGACACTGAGTCTTCAGTTTGGATATGGGATTATTGAAGGGTTTTTTTTCTCTTTTCACTTGGCATGAGATTCAAAGGTCAGGCTTGACCCAAGAAATAACACTTGAGAAAATTATTTAACCACAAGCTCTGCTTTTGATCAAACTCCATGTCTTCATGAAAATTATGTGATACAACTGAATGCTGCGGGATAGCTACTAAACTGATCTTCTGATTTAACGTGTTTTACGATATAGGAAGGAAAAAGCTTAAGGGTGTGTACTAAATAGATGCTGTAGCAGTTTTTGCTTTTGGTGACGCTAGCACCCCCTCAGTGACTGGTACTAAAGATTTCCATTCACACATGATCCATCCTAAGTGCCCCTAAAGTCTTGAGAAGTGTATATGTGTCTACACATATCTTCAGCCCATGTTAAGTTTTCAAAAATGAAGCACTGTCAAGAACAAGTGCTGAAACAAGCTGAAGCAAGCTGACAGCTTAGTGACAGATTTCTGCCATCTGGAAAAGATAGAGTGGCTCAGACATTTATAATTTGAGCCTGGTGCCTGTAGAGGAAAACTACAAATAGCTACAGGTGTGTTTCTCTGCAATTTCTACACACCGTGCCTTTCTTTAAGTAGCTGACTATGGTTTATTATAACCCAGTATCTTTTATTATACTGAGTGGCAAGCACTTAACACCTCAGGTGGTGAAATAGAAAAAGAAAGTGCATGCATTTTCTCAAGTGTACTTTAGAGGAGATGATCAATAACTAATCAACCAGAACGTCAAACTATGTTACAGAGCAAAAATTAAAAAGTTCTCCCGAAGAAGCACGGCCGTGTAAGGGAGTTGCTGAGAGAAGCACTTTAAAAGTCTTGATGATGTATTTAGCACAGTCTGGTTGTCCTCTTGGTGGTTGTTTTGCAAGGCCACACGGTCAGCAGGGAACAATATTAAATGCTTGGTAATATGATGTAGATCGGCGGAGGGTGTCACAGTGAGTAATGACCTCGGCAGCACAGCAGCAAGGCTCAAGGAGCAGAGACAGCCAGGAGGAGCTCCATCACGCCACCCTGCAATGCTTTTACAAGGTCACGTGACACAAAAACCTATTTAAAAACATGTTTTATTTCTCACCGAATTAGAATGCTCAGCAGGCCTTGAAAAAAACAGTGTAACAAGGGCCACACAGAATATGAAAGCTGTGTTCCTGTCATTAATCGGTTGGTGCAAGAGGTGTTAAAGTGGACACCGAACTCCGCAAGCTACAGCACTTACAGAGGAAGCAGGAATTTGTTATGTAGCCTAAAAATTGGGCAGTTTCTCGCAGGTCTTTACACAAGGCAGCCGCATCAAATATCTCGCATCCGGGGCCAAGATTTTATGAGGCCCTAAGCTGAATTTGAATTGGGAGGGCCCCTGCCACCTCAACACCACCAATGCTAATGACTATTGTCAATCTTATGTCCTTCTTTGTAACATGTTGCTGCTATTTCCATTGTTGCAAAGGAGGGAACTGCAACCTAACATTAGTCCGGCCATTATAGCGAGAATGAATGGCACACCAGGTCTAACAGAGGCAGCGAGAACTAATTAAATCAGTAGCATTAGCTACCCATCCTGTTAAAGTTATATCACATTAAAAACCACTTCAAACTCTCCTCTGGGTAATTTCAGGGGCTCTTGGGGGCCCTCTGGAGGCCACGGCGGCTCCGAGACGGCGTTTGGTTGGCTTACGTCTCCTGCTGCCTGCACTTCCCTGGTCTTTTCCATTTTGCTTTGGGTAGATTTACATATAGTTTTCTTTTCTTCATTGTTCAATATTACACCTGATATTGATGACATTTACACTGGATGGTGGTGTCCACGGGGAGGTTCAGGAGAAGCAGGATGTTGAAATTACACAAGCACAACTTGTTAGCTCTGCATATTCTCCAAGTCCTCAAGTGGAGCCCTTTCCCCTGGGAGCATCAGTCAACATGGAAATACTTACATTCACATTTCTCCAGTTACAATCTCAGCCCCCAGTTGTCAAGTACGTCGTTCCGCCCCTTTGCGCTCCATCTTGTCATTTTCTATTCTCTCTATGAAATGAGACGAGTCTCCATGCCAGCAAAGCAGTCTGGCAGGAGTGCTGGAGAATAATGAAACAGGCTTCAGATACAGACTCAGACAGCCCCCCGACAGATGAAATGCAATATTCTTAAAGTGCTGTGTAACATGAGCTTCATATGTAGATATCAGATAGTACTTGACGATACCTCTATTAACCTTCCACAAGCCAACGCTTTGCGCAATTAGGATCTCTCCGGTTACCCCTCTGTACATGAGCCAATCCAAGATGAGATGGATAAAAACACAATTAGCTTTGTAAGGCAAGCCCACTCCATATCATTCCACATATTTCATACTGTTCTGTAAGATTTAACACCAGGTTAAGAGCTTACCTATTAGCTCACTGTCACTACTTGACATTTTCAGTTGGAAACCCAATTTCTCCCAATAAGATGAAATTCTTGCAATTCACTGGAGCATACAACAAGTGCAGCTCAGATGGATTAATCTACCATGCTGTCTTGCAAATCCCTTTAAAAATGTGGAGATAAACCAAACAGAAAAACTTGATCTGACAAAGGTTTAGGATTGCTTTTGTGGGCAGTCAAAGTAGGTGTCAATAGGGTAACCACGTCGGTATGGTTATGTCACTACACATTTTCTAAAAGCTCCCTTTGTTTTACATGCACAATAATGTTTCTGCAGTGTTACATGTGACCAATGACCACATGAAGACAATTATCATCCCACAGTTAAAAAGATGAACTGAGAGACACATGATGCCATTTTTCCCTCCATTTCTCCGTCTCTGTCTTTATTATATCTAATTAATCCTTGCCAATAAGAAATATCTAGTTTCATGACAAACCACAAAAAGCAGTTATTAACATTTTTGCATTAGTTTATTTCACTTTGTCTGTCCAGCCTTTGGCTCAATTCTAAGTTTTACTAGACTTGTCTCTCATGAAGGCAAAAGCAATGAGATTAATGCTTAGATGTTGATCTTAAAAGTTTAGTGAGACATAATAATCTTACCTCAAGGTTAACTTCTCATCTGTTATCTGTAGATTTCTACTGGTCTTGATCGTCAAATGTAGATGAATTATCATGGAGATAACTAACTACAGGTGAAGTCACAATTATACTTTATTATATCATTTATCTACAGTACATTTGTGATTTCATGAAGATTCTTTAGTGACACGGTGAAATCTTTCAGTGAATCAGGAGAAAACAACATGTTTTGAATTCACAAGACGAGAAGATAATGTCACAATTTTAAGACAGTGGTGTTACACTTGATGTGTGCATTATAATATAGATATAATAACAGAAAAAACAAACAATCATGGTGCTTGATGTTATGTTTTTATATTTGTGCAACTGTTGGATTGGCTTGGTTGGTTTGAAATATGCATCATAAAAACAATGGGGAAAAAGTCTACTGTTGATTGCCAGCTAATTTACCTTCAAAAACATCGAGTCCAACTTCAGCATTAATTAGTGAGGAACAGACTCGAATTGTGTGCATGGGGGTGTATGTGTGTGATGTGCACAAAGTCAAGCGGACAGCTGCTGTGGAAAAGTGAAACCATGTCTCCTTGTTGTGCCCATTAACAGAGTTTTCAAACATCCTCCCCTCATCAGCAGTGATCCTGAACAAGGCTGGCAGGGTTGTACGCAGGCCAGAGCCACAGGCAATAATGCTGCGATACACTGATGTTACAAAGAGGAGTGTAAAATGTTAATGACAACAGATCGGCTGTGCATGCACACACACTGTAATCACATCATCGTCCCTACCGGCCAGTTAGCCACTCTCCTATAGCAGGAGCTGTGTTTTCACTACAAGCGCTGATGAGGTGTACATACTGTGCCCTATAAGCACCACAAACACATGATGCACAATAACATTAGTGACACAAACTCAGTCGTCATGGCCTGCTGCTCTCTTCAGCAGCATCTCTGGCGATGGAGCTGTTCAAGTGATAAAGGAGCTATTGGATAACAAGCACAGACTGAGGAAGATCAGAGGAAAAAGGCTGCTGTAATAACATCCTCTGCTTGAGACGCTGACAGCCCTGAGAGGCATCATTTAATGGTATGAAAACAACAGAGAGCTGTAAGGAGAACAGACAAAAGCTACACATTATGTTGATTTCAGCCTGCTGGCCTGAAATGTTTTGTGGATCTAAACTCAAAAACAGCTGGTGTGTTGAAAACACAAATTATGTGAAAGATGAGGGAAAATACTGTATATAACAATAACACCATACTAGGTTTCGGAGATCGTAAACATTTTGCTTATTTGTAACTGTACGTGCATGTTGCTGCTTTTGGGTGGGTGTCTCTGTAAAGGCTGGACTTGATGCTTGCTCAGATTTGAGCTAGATGTCATGATGCTAACCTGCTCACTTGCTGTTTATTTAATAATGTCCCCCGTCTTAGTTTAATGTCAGAAGACTAAGACTAAAATCTAATTGGCACAACATATAGCTGAAGATGAGGGAAATGTAGGTTTGCAGGTAACTGGTTATAAACCAAAAGTACTGGAAAAGTTCAATTTCACCTAGAGCTAGTGCTAGTTAACCCTTGTGTTGTCTTTACTTTTGAGATACTCTGGTATACCTTGGGTCAAAAATGGGTCATATCTCTTTTATCTCTTGATATGAAGGATGTAAATGTGTGGGGTATAGTAGCATGTGTGCTCAAATTTTTGGTACATGTTTATCACAGAAAATAAGCTAAGGCCATTGAGTTTCAGGTAGAAAAAAAAGGTATACTTGTAACCTTTTTCTTTTTGTAAACATTTGAAACGGGTCAATTTGTCCCGAATACCATACAAGGGTTAAGAGTAGTAAGGAAGTTAATCACCTGATGGTGATATGAATATTTTAACCAATGCAAATTTATGTAGCCTAATTAGCTTTATGATATTTCACTTAAAACCTCAAATGTCAACCTTGTGGCACCAGACCAAAAGACAGAGGATCACCAAATCATTAAGATACATCATCTGAGCCACGGAGGTCTGAATGTTTCCAATCCATTTAGCAGATGTTGAGATTTTTTTTTTTTTACTGGAAAATTTCAGACTGTTAGTGCTGTTTCGGGAACAGACAGGAGATCACCAAAGGCATCAGGATTTATCTTCTGGGTAACGCGGAGAATCTGTGCCAAATTTCATGGCAGTCCATCTGACAGAAAAGTTAAGATATTTCAATCAAAGCCAAAAATGTCACCCTCATGGTAGTTGAGGGAACAACTACAGTCTGCAGGATTCATCCTCTTTGCACTAAGAATGCCTGTGTAAAATATCAAGAAAATCCATCCAATTAGTTAATGTGTGTCTGGACCAAACATGGACTGACTGACTGTGACGCTGGCAAACTGACAAGCAAACTTCTTTCCTTAGAGCTATGCTGCTGGTGAGGATAAAAAAAATGTGGTGAAAAAAAAAAAGCTTCTGTGGTACTGCTGAGACTGACAGTGAAAACAAGTGTGTACGGTACTTACAAAGACATCAAATCTCCACCGAATCCTGCAGATAATAACGCACTGCAATTAAAGCAGGAAGAAAGTCTCTCCCTTCTTGCTTCCCCTGCAAAAAACTACATTAAATGCAGCATATCGTGACCGTGATTCATTTACCACATACAGTACAGCACAGCGCAGAGAAGTACAACACACGTAGCCTTCAGCAAATTGAAGTGAATCATTTCTTAACTTTGTTACAGAAGCTATTAAAGTCGACACAATGCGTTGCCAGATCTGCAGCCTGAGGCAACGTGGGGATGGGTTCTGTTATAGATGAGAGAGAGTACAGATCCAACATTCATGTTGTACCACCTCAATATCACTACCTTGTTTCCAGACATTTAGTAAAACAGAGCAATATCTTAAAATACAAAGATATGCCCTGTAAACAAAATTTGACAGGAATCGTTTTTGACGTTATGGAGGGATTAATTGACCGAGATGAGACTAGAAGCGCGCAGCATTCTGAGGCAGAAATCACTCCTTTGAAACTAAGGATGTAGTTGGTGTGGAAAATTAGCTGGTGCATTTACCTTGATCTATCATGACAAGATCCAAGTTCAGACTTAACAAGAAATTTCGTGATTTGGTTTGCTAAGGCCACTAACACCTTGAAGGTGAGTGGTTTTGCTGGAAGACAGGTAATTCATGTAAAGAAAAAAAAAATGACTGTCATTTTTTCACTATGGCTTGTGGCAGATAAAGGAAGAGTCGCTTTGACAAGAAAGTAGATGTGATAAAGCTCGCAACTCGTCAAATGTCCTCACTTCTACCTATCGCCTCTGTGGGATAGCAGGGGTCTTTGTTCTGTCTCAGCAATAAACCCTCCTCTGAATAAAAGGCTCCTGTCTAATAGAAGGAGGAACTTAGGAGGAAGCTATAATTTGGGAGCAGCTCCAGGAAATGGGACTCCTGCACCTCAAAACATTAAAGCCTCAGAGACTTATAATGTGCACCGTCCTGGAACCATTCAGAAAACTGAAGTCTGTCTCATCATGATGAATCCCAACTAAAGATGGATTCATGAAAATGTACTGGAACGGACTAAAGGCCTCTCTTTGGCAAGAGGCAATGGGTAACACACAAACTGGCACGCATACACACAGACACAGTGGAAACCATCCTGGTTGGCCAGTGGGAATATGTCTCTGCCTATTATTATTCGCTTTGGTTCCAGGTTTCCACTTTTCTTGGGTTTATCGTGTGAAGGATGTGTTGCTGTAGGCTCCTCTGGGTCAAGTCTGCTACACAAACAAAAGGCCTCTTTATCCTGGGGCTACAATCAGCTGAAACTCCTGGAGAAAAAGAGGGGGAGGAGAGCAGAGAAATGTGCTGGGCAATTTTGGGGCCCTATTGTCTTTTCTCTCTCTGGCTACAATTTTGTTTTCTTTTTGTCTTCTACAAATGCTGGAAAGATGGACGTTCCAATTTTATCCTTTGTTTTTTTACACTGGGGAAAGAAAATTGCCCATGTTTCTCTCTGTAAACATAAAACTTGTAATTCTAAAATTGTGCCTTTGGTGAAGTCTGTACTACCTCCACCTCTTTAATATTAACATACAGCTTATTTACCTACTGATATTACTATAAGGCATACTCTCAGTTAATGTGCATATACGTCGTTCTTCATTTAAAAGGTCCAAAGTGACAGTGGCCACATCACAGCTGCTGAGAGTACACCCATGAGGCATGCAGTGGAGACATGAGCCTGTGTAGATTGGGCCATTTGTCTTCGCTGTGAGTGCTGACAGATTGCCCTGTCGTTAACATCCCCATCTTTCCGTCTCTTCCTGTTCCCAATTCTATCCATCCCTCATTTAGATCCTCCCTGAAAGAGCATTAAAGCAGTCCATATAGCTGTCATCTCATAGGACAATCACACCTGGATCATCTGTTCTTTCTAGTCAGAAGATCTCAATTTTAGCTCACACGCAACGAAATTCTAAAATCTGTCAATCGCGCTCTGCCTTCAGCTGCCACTTTAAAAGCCTTTTCCCTGATTATCTAGATATTTTCCGATGGTTTTCTGTCCAGTTTTAACACGTACGAACGCATTTAGTTAATTTAGAATCAAGGTTTTCTTGAAGACAAGCCCACACACTGTGTTTCTCCCTTAGGATTAGCAGCAAAAGAAAACTTGACTGCTTATTTTTCCATAATATATGCCAAACATTGCCACTGATAAGCATTTTGCCCCCCCCCCCCCGACGGTGAGGCGAAAGCTTCTCTGTCTCCAGACTCAGAAGCAGCAGCCGATTCATCTCCCCTCAGGCTGGAAGAGATATCAAGCTGCAGCAGCAGCAGAGACAGGATCCAAACACTCCACTTTCAGCAGGGCTTCCATCTCTTCTGTCAGCTGTCAGCTCAAAATGTCTCCTACATGTCAGACCAGCGCTTTCAACTCAGCCTGTGTCTGCCTGCCCAACTATTACCACACTTTCTTTCCAAAGTAAGAAATGAGTTTTACATCACGAGTGAACACCGAAAGCTGATGTGTGTTCTAGAGCATAAACAAGGCGAATATTGCTGATGCATTTGACAAGTTTCTACAACATTCTCACATACTGTATTCTTACATTGGACCAGCTACTCATGACTGTAAGCAGTTTTCTGTCTGTCACTGAGCTGTCACAAGCATTATATGTGTTTCCTGCATGACTGTTTTGAGCGGTTTGTCTCATGCTTGCTGAGGCAGCTGTACCACTCTTTCTATGTGCACGTGACTCTGTGGCCTGTGCCTTCTTGAAGGCTTGGCGTGGGATTGCACCAAGCTTGTCACTAAGGCTTGTAGAGACCATTGGACAACTAATAACCCCCAGAAGGCTCCGATGATATACCACAAGGCCTTGTTAAAGCCATGGGAGTCGACAGGGAGGAAAAAGCTGAGGTACGGTTTTTAGGTGTCAACGGCGGTGAGGAAGAGGGGGTTGTTAAAATTCTGGGGAAACTGATACAACTAGGGGCATTGCTTTGTAATTAAGATAACATAGAGAAACTAGGTGAGCATTTCTCCACCAAAGTCCCATAGTGGTGTGATGCAATCAAACATCCTATCTCATAGTGTTACAAAAATTGAAACTTTTTCCAGGATCTGCCTCATTTACTGGTCCTGTTCCATATTATAAAGGTATGCGTGCTTGTGTGCTTAGGTGAAGGCGTCGGAGCCAGCATTAGCCTGACATTAGCTAAATCCATTTCAAAGCTTACTACTATCTTGGTTGTCTACATCCATGATAACTGCCTGTACACTGAAGTTCATCATCAGGATTCATCCTCTGCTTATCATGAACGTCTGTGCCATATTTCATGCCAATACGTCCATTAGGCATTGATGTGTTTTAGTCTTGGCCAAGTGTTGGATCGACCAACACCAACTGACATTGCCTTTCCGAGAGCTATGGTTCGATTCCAGATACAGCCTGGCAGATATGCGGGGGGGGGGGTTCAACAAAAAAACTTCCAGTAACAGTCCACAGCACCATTGCAATCCTTTCAAAGCTAAGGATAAACAAACCAAACTTCATATAGATTTTTTGTTTGTTTTTATCCCCCCCCCCCCCCAAAGGTGGAAGAAGAAAAGAGCAAACATTCTGTGATCCCTCTTTGGCAGAAGATTCTCAGGATAGATGACCCATTAGGACTGGGTGACTAAAACGGGAACTCAATCTAATGCCTCATTTCCTCTCAGAGATGAGACAAGCTTTATGGCTTGACCTCTCCCCAAAAGGATCCCTTCTTTCCTCAGCGGCCACGTTGTAATCTCACACATCGCTGTCCCGCTTAATCCGAAAATAATATCAAACACATTAGCAAAGGCAAAGGCCTGGAAAATCCAATTTGAAATTCATACTGTGGTTCTGGTAGACTTGATCACTCCATATGTGTAATGTCACATGTAGCTGTGATGGATATTTATCTCCAATGAGGGAAGTCGTGGCAAGAGGATCTGGCTAAGAGGATGCATCGAGTTGCAACATGTAGCACCAGTTCCAATCCAAGGATAGAAAAGTTGTTTCTGGGATTTAAAACTTCTTTCAACACATCTATACTTAAGATTTACAAAGTGACAACTTTTTAGTAATTTGGAAAATACCTTGACAGCTGTTTCATTCTTCATTCATCAGGCTTTCAGATGTTTTCATAAGCCTGTGGATATTTTACATTTCTCAAGTCATTTTTCAATTCAAGCCTAAACTGTAATCTTTAAGATCCTCTGGTAGAATCACTGCTGTGGTTTGTCTTTTATCAATAAATCGGCGTTTATTTATCTGCGGATTAGAATTTCTGAATGTGTAATCACGAGAGCAAGGTTATGAATTTACTGTGATGACAGATGTGATATCTGTACGAGGATGTAGCTCTATCCTACAGGATTATGTTGGCTTTGTAGGAAATCTGAAAAGTCTGCTGCTGAATATCATCTTCCTTTTTTCCTTATATCTCCTGTACAACGGTAGCACGTGCAAAGGAGAAGAAAGCAAAAACTGTCCTCCAAACCACAGACTGAGTAATTGCGATGGGTGAATATGGAGTAGACCTTTGTTCAGACTGATATTTTTCATGAGATAACTGTCTGAAAAGGCTAATGAGCTGCACAGTGTCAACAGACGGTGGTGTACCAGCCCAGAACTTTTAATTTGACACTTCCATCGTCTATCATCAAGGGGAGAAAGACAAAGAGTGCCTGTAAGTCTTCAAAGCTTCTGGGAGAACAGGTCTGTTGGTGTGTTCAAAACAGCAGCAGCAGCAGCCAGTAATGTGGAGTGGCTCCTTCTGCTCAGCGGGCTTGAAACAAATGGGTTATTTAGAGCCTACTTCATTTGCACTTGCGGAGAAAGGGCAGAAAGGAAATGAGAACCCCTTGACGGTTTGGCGTTGGATGTATTTAATTAGCCAATTCACTCTCTGCTTTGCCGCCTCAGTGGGCACAATACTTCTTTGTATTTTTAAAAGTAATTGTCACTTGCCGCATCAGCATTCAGCAGATCCAGGCATGCAGTCAGAAGCAGAAAAAAATTAAATAAAATAGTGCCCTGTTCTCGACCAAGGTTGTAAAAATAGAGAAGCAGGCAGATATTATGCTGCGTCGCCGGTCAGAGAGAACAGATAACCTGTGTTCATGAGACATGGAGTCGAGGTGTAAGCATCATAAGCTCCAGCTCTGGTCAGTAAAAGATCATCTCGCTTTCTCCGACTGATTGAAGTGTGCATGCATTTTAAACTTCACTGTTCTTGAAACAGTCTGATTTTTATTTGCGGCAGAGGACAACCCTTGAAATTTTACGGTGTCAAATATTTTATATTAAATAATATGAAAAAGTTCTCTCTCTCTTTGGCATTTTGTAAGTCGTTATTTATGTGGACGAGAAGGTTGTAAAGGTCCAGAACTGTAAACCTGACTGGTGCTGAGATTGTTTCTTTCCAATCAAAGAGGATGGGCAATGTGTTATTTAAAAACTTGTGATAAAACGGTGGACAAGAGTGGAAGTAAGAGTGGATTATACCCATTTCTAAAAGTTTGTCCGTAAATTTTTTGTTATGTTTCTCGCTACCACGCATGTTACATAAATACCATCAATCATTGACACGCACTCACAAATAAACCCACAGCTAGACAAAAATCACCTTACTCCACAAGCTGTAATTATACTCAAGTGGAGGATGCACTGCTGTAGCCTAGGGCTGGAGTGCCTCTATAATAAGCTTTTATCAAGAGCAAAGTCAAGAACAATGTTCCACATATCAACCAGCAGTGCTCTCCAGCAGGTACAGAAAAAGGTGAGACATGAAACTTTCAAAAATACAACAGTTTAATCTGCTTTTTTCAAGAGAAACATACAAAATTAAAAATGCATTTGTTGAATGACCAAGTAAACAATGAACGAACATTCATTCATGTTAGGACTGATAATGAAAGTCAAATAACTACTAAGAGATGTAACGTTTTTATGAACAACAATGCTTGTATGTTTTTCTCCGGTTTCAGGTTACTGAAAATAAGCTGTAATTTAGCAGCTTAGCCTGAACCTGCTGCAACATGAGTCTGCAGGTGAAAACCCTCTCAACCAGAAACCACAATTTGGCAATGCTAAATAAGCTGTTAGCTTGTAAGTTACTGGAAATGGGAGGTCTGTATGACGTCGCTTTAAACATGCTGTAATTGTTCACACATGTTCCGCTCTTATCTTTCTGGGCTCTACTGGCTTCTGGCCTTCGGTGTCACAGTCTGAGATACGCCACCTACAAACAAAAGGCACGAGGTTAGATTATGCTGAAATCAGTGTTTGGTTTTATTTACACATATAAAAGGTTTAGAAAACCTTCCAGCTGCATTCTCCAGCATATTTCAGAAAATAATCACAATCGATGTAGTATGCACAACACAATTCATATGTATCAATAACACAGACATAGTAAAAAGACAGAAAAAATGTTAAGCACAAAACTAGTGACACTACAATTATAGCCATGGTCAGAAAATACATGTGCATATAGGCTGTCCACATGGAAATGACTGGTTTGTTAAAATAAGTGATTTCAGAGTTCTTTTAAATTGCTCTGAAGACAAGAAAAAAAGAAAGTAAAGTACTAGAGTGTTACATAATTGGGACCCTGGGTAGACACACAAAATTGAGATTGGCAAGTATGTGAAAAAGTTGTCAAGTGAGGGGAAAAAAGTGTAACAGTTTAGAAAACAGCAAAGCACAGATGAACTAAATCTCCCTGGTCTCAGCACAGCAACACATTATGTGCAATTACTGTCTTCAAACAACTAAAAAACCACAGGTGGTAGAGATTTAATCAACTTCAAAAACACACATTCAGTAAACAAAGCACAGAAAACAAATGAGCTCAGCCCCGTCCCCCCTTCTCTCTCTTCTTCCATCTGCTATTCCTGGGTGTTTGCCTGGTGCAGACAATGGCTGCGCTCCACTGAGGGCTCTATATTGGGATGATGGATGAGGGCATTTGCCTCACTCAAGGCCCTGTCTTCTCCGTCCCCATGCCAATGTCTGCTCACCACTCAAGCGCATCAATGGTAATTCATACAAATGATAACAAACGGCAACTAGAGGTGAGCTGCTGCTAACACAATGCCGACAAAAAGACAAAGTGTGATAAGGAAGAAGAGCAGAGGGAGCGGCGGCTCCTGAGTGGAGAAGGTGAAGCTTGGAAAATAAAAGTGAGAAAAGCTGAAATACCGAAGTAAGGTCCCGTGGAGGACACTGGAAGGGGTCGGCCTTCGGTTCTCAACACAAACACTAAAAACTCTGCTCTATTTCAAGACTGCATGGATGTGATTTGTTGGGTTTGATAGACAGCAACCTGGTGCAATGATACACTCTTTCCAACGCGTGCCTTCTCAATTTAAAAATAGGAGAAACACTATAGGTGAGCAAATATACATTTAAAAAAATGTATCAACACCATGTCCCCCGTCAACTCTTCACACTAGTTTTAAAGCATTTAAAAGACAGCAAAATATCTTTCTCTGTTAACTTCAATACATAGAGACAACAACGCTTAAATGTAGACTCTAACTGCTCACTAAGAAAGGAAACGTTTCTCATTTCTGCTGCTGTGCATTAAGGTAAACTGAAATATACACTGTATACTGATGACTGTGTTAGAAGAGGAAAAAAAAAAAACTATTCTCTTTGGGAAGATCTCCCGCACATCATTAAAACCCTGCTGGACATTCTTTGGATGTACAATGCCTAAAAAAAGTAGCAAATCCAGCAGATCTGTCAAATCGAGTAAGAACAAATCCTCCGGCTTCTCTCGGTAATTGCTTATGTGCGAATGTGAGGCTAAGATGCCAACATAGCCAAGTTTGGACTTCAAAAGATGGTTGTGCCAATATCCTACCTCAAGTATTACTTCAGCATTTCCTGTAAACCATGAGCTGCACGTCAACCGATTTGAATATGGATAACGTGTTTTGTAATCAGCTGTTAATAATATGTGAAACACTACAAAGGTTCTCAGTTTATATTTCACAGTGTTACAATTACACGAAGAAGGTATTTAAACTGGGAGCAGTGCTGACAGCAGATCTGCCCAGAACAGATGATAATATGCTTAGTGGTGTTACACTTCTTTGATCTTATTGGAACTCTTCTGAGCCTTAAATATAAAATATCACCTCAAAGCCATGGGAGTAATGCATCTACCTGTAGCTAGAGATTAGCTTTGGTGGCACAGTTTTAGCTGTGGTTAAAGAAGGGAACCTACAGTACAGGGGATAATTCCTGAGTATTAAAAGGCACTGAGACAATGACAAGACATTGCAAACGCGCTCTCTTTGATGCTCGGTGCCAAGATTTCTGTTATCATAACACTCAAAACTTGGCAAGCAGCACATGAGAAACACAGAGAGCAGTGTAAAAAAGGCGGAACGTGACGGAAGAGAAATGTTGCTGCTGCTAAAACTAAACCCGGAGAATTGTTCTGTTACAGCTGTTAGACAGAACGCAGTTAAGAAACGAAGATTAAAAAGAACAGGTCTAAATGATTTTAAAAGCAACAGAGCAGGACCAATATATTAGCAGGCCCATCACACATACATATATCGATATTCATGTATATGTTTCCCTACATTGGCCGAACATAAAATGCTAAAATGTATATAAAGTTAGGTTTTTTTTTTTGGTTCATTTGAATTTTTTTTTTTATTTATAGTTATTTATTTAGAATATGTTTCTTTCACTCCAATTTTATTTATCCCCAAATGAGAAATGTTTTTTTTGGCTGCATTCACTTGCCTTCGGTAAACAAGACTTGGGTTGGAACGGTTCTCGAAGTCTGAAATCCCACTGGGAAACTCTCTGAAACTCTGAATTCATGCACTCTGATTTCAGGACAATCACTAAATATGCCCTTAAAAGTGAACGCAGAACTCAACACCCTGAATTTTAACTAATCAACTTAAGGCCATATGATGAAAATAAAAATATTGTAAATTTTCCTATTTTTTCCCCCATGTTGAATGGGAATTTTCTTAATCCAAGTCAATTTTTTTTTTTTTAGTGATTCATAATAAGTGAATCAAAGTTTACAAACTCATTTTGGATAACAAAGCTTATTGTAAAAAATATCCTGCCTCTATTACAGATTTTGTATCGATATCAGGCGTCTTTTACTACAAAGGAACATGAACATGATCCTTTCCTGTCTTAGGGCATCAAACGCTTTCTGTTATCCCTGAAGAATGCCTCAGTAAGTCAGTAAACGCAGCTGTCATCAAGTTATTATTAGCCTCAGTGATGTTGCATGGGTGCTGAGTGCACATGATTAATGAGCTGCATTCTCTTACCTGTCATACAACATAGTTTAATGTGGTTAGTTAGGAGCGGACTGAGTGATAAGAAAAGACAACTCATTTAATTAATTGGATCAGTCCAACCGCTCTGACCGCAACCCACAAGCCTGCTTCCACTCATGTAAACTGGAGCTTGGCACAAAGAGTCAAGCTGCTCATTAGAATTTGCTGCAATATTATAATTTTTATGTGAAGATACTGGTCCGAGCCTGATGCGCACATCCATGCAGAACATCTCAAAGCCCCCGCTATGTTGATAAATTCCTCTTCCCATCCATTGGTCTATGTCCAATGAATCGAGACGTGTGCGTCTTGGGGGAAGTAATTTATTTCGACAAAGTGCAGCCGCACCTGGTGGACTGCAGAAAGACTGAGGCGATGTATGATCGATACATAGCTCCGGCTGTTCATTGTAAAACATTGGATCCTTTTTTTTATCTAACCTACAGTACATGCCATCTCATGTGGGAGTGCAGAGGAGATTAATGATGTGAGGGTGGGGGAGGGAGGGAGGTGTTGTCTGTTCCCGGGCTCAAGAGTGACACTCGGAGCTGGATCTACTTTACACCCCATTACGCTGGCAGGCCCAGGGACGGAGGGCGGGGAACACGGCAGCCCAGACAACAGTAGACATTCCACATGCAGCATAATAACAGGCTGGGCTGTGGTGCAGGCTTTGATCTACTCACAGGGACTAAAATTAAACAAAACACAAAACATACCATTCAACATAGTTACCTGCCGACTTTTGGATAGTGCTGTAGGAGTGGGTTTGGGCAGTACACAACGCGTCCAGTGATATGGTGGATATAAGTGCCGACCAACAAATCATATTTTCATCATCATTTCGTCGTCAAACATTGTGCAATAAACACATTGCAAAAGACTGCCTGAAATGCCATGAATAAGAAAAATCATTTTATTTACACCCACCAGGCATTCACACTTGACCTGTCAAATCAAGCCCTGGATACATGGGCCGGGCATTCACACCATTTGGCCGATCAGATGAAGCCCCAGCTGTAAACTACCTCACATTAATTGTTGTAATCTTAGTGGAAATTGCTCAGTGCAACACAATGGCTGAAGGAAGGAAGGAAGGAAGGAAGGAAGGAAGGAAGGAAGGAAGGAAGAAAGAAAGGAAGGAAGAAAGGAAGAAAGGAAGAAAGGAAGAAAGAAAGAA